>CM021102.1:118017629-118089187 GCA_007115665.2 Sequoiadendron giganteum
GCTCATCACCTGCGAGCTCGCCGACTTGCTCCGGCTGGGCTCGCCAACCTGAGTCAGCCCCTTCAGCCCTCGTGGGCTTAACAACCCTGCCGCCGAGTCATATGGTGACCGAGGGCTCTCTGGCCCAGCTTCAATCCCCTAGTCCACCTAGGCGACCATGGGCCATTTTTTTTAGCCCCCAGGTGCTAAAGGGGTCCAATAGGGCATTTTTTTGCTCTCTCACGAAATCGGGCATTACTCGGGAGTTTTAGCTCCGTTTTTCGAACAGGAAGAAGTGTTGGAAAGATGGTTTCAACACTGATCTAATAGTGTAGGTAATTTTATAAATTTTTTACCAGTCTGGATATTTTTTACCAGTCAAAGTGAGGTCTTCTTTCTTCACTTCTGGGGTCATAGAAGGTGCAAACAGACTCCATTTTTCAAACTTGAATAGGCGTTGGAAAGCTCTCAACATGCTCTATTCAGTCATGTGATCTATTTTATCAGAATTTTCACTAGGTATACAAGAATTTGTTTTGAATTATTTTTTGCTTATGCATTGCTTCCTTCTTCTCAGTTTATACTAGGGTTTGGGTTTATTTTTTGTGGGGGGTGTTTTTCTCTTACTTTCTGTCATTTATATTAGAAAACCAGAACACCAAAACTCTCAAAAATACAAACCCTTCTGTATCTTCTATCTATTCTGAAAGATCGCATAATAATAAAAAACACAAGCAGGTACAGGTGCAGGGTTTCATGGTAGACTCTTCAGTTGAGCTACTCACATCACATAACTATCACACTTGGAAGTCTTGCATGATGAGGCTAATCAGGTCACAAGGGTTATGGTCTTGTTTAGATGAGGTTTAGCCTCAGTTGCAGCGTCCTTTTGAGATTATGCAGCACAGGAACAAGATGGATGAGGCTATAGGTTTGTTATGCATGCATGTTTCAAAAAGTCTTTTGTTTCACCTTGATGCTTTGCTCACTCCTCGAGCCATGTGGCTGAAGTTTGAGACACTTTTTGGGGCCAGTAATGAGTTCCGCGCATTACAGATTGAGGCAGAGCTAACTTCATTGTTACCTGATTCATTTCCCACTATTGAGGATTTTTTGAGCAAGTTCAAAACTATCCGCACTATTTTACAAGGTTGTGGGAAGAACAAGATAGACATAGAGTGCATTTACTTGATTCTTTCAAAACTTCGTGGTCCATTTCAGATATTTGCTTCCTCCTTCTACTCCACCATGGATGGTTTGGGTGCTAGTTTTACCATGCCTACCTTTGATTTGTTTTGTGAGCATTTGTCTCGGGAATAGTCTCACCTTTCTCAAATGGATATGCTCTTAGGTTTAAAGAGAAAAGCATTGGTTGCTCAGTCATCGAAGGGGAAACAGAAGCAAAAATTGAGGCCCAAAAAAGATTTTGCAGATAGTGAGCATTCCTCCAAACCACCTCCTAAGTCTGATTTCAAACCACCATTTAATCCAAAACATGGGAAATCTTCGAAGTCTGGTGAGTCTTCCTCCAAGACTAAGGAGAAATCAGGAGACACTTGCAGTTTCTGTGGCAAGCAAGGTCATCCAGTTTCCAGGTGTTGGAAACTATTAGAGGCTTTAGAGGATGCCATGCAGCAGCAACACATCTCCTCACCTCAGTCTTCTTCTTCTTCCACCACAGGGAAGGGTCATGCTCTCACTGCACGAGCATCGACCAATGGGTCCACTTAAATTTTATACTCTAGTGCTTCTCACCATATGACTCACACTCAGCAGTTGGTCACTTCTCTTGCCTCTTGTGGTACTTCACAGATTGTAGTGGGTGACTCTTCATAGCTTTCCGTCTTGGGTTCAAGTTCTGTCTCTTTGGATGGGGCACTCTACAGGATGTTTTGGTTATTCCTGACATTTCAATGAACCTCTTTTCCATTTATTAGATTTGCCACACTGGCTCTGGTAAGACAATTGAGTTCTCACCACATGATGTGGTTATTCGGGACCTCCATGATTCTGATTTGGTTGTGGCTACTGGTAGTGTTGATACTGCATCTTGTCTTTACAGATTTGATGGATTTGCGCCTTCTGAGGGTACAGGTTCATCTCTTATAGCACATGCATATTCGGTGAGTCAGCTTTGGCATGAGCGTTTGGGCCATGTCAATTACAGATATCTTCAACAGATGAGTACACAGTCACTTGTTCTTGGTCTTCCATAGATCTCTTGCACTGGTGGTGTTTGTCATGGTTGTGTGCTTGGAAAGCATCACAAGGATCCCTTTCCGAAGGGAAGTACCACTCGTACTTTGGCACCCTTGGAGTTGATTCATAGTGACCTCATGCCATTTCCCACTCCTTCTTTTTCAGGTGCCAAGTATGTACTCACATTCATTGATGACTTCTCCAGATGCACATGGTTGTACTTTCTTAAGTACAATTCTGATGTCTTTGATTCCTTTCGTGTCTTCAAGACATTTGTAGAGAAGCAGTTTGGTCTTTCTATCTGACGGATACGTACAGATAATAGGGGGAGTATGTGAATCAGGCTTTTAGAGATTTTTGCACTGAGCATGGTTTGCAGCATTAGTTTTCTGTTCCCTACACCCCTCACAAATATGGTATCGCTGAGTGAAAGAACAAGACTTTACGGGAGATGACTAATTGTATGATTCAGTCCAGATCCATGGATTCATTTTTTTGGGCTGAGGTAGTTAATTATGCCAACTATATTCAGAATCAGATGCCTCACAAGGTGATTCGACATATGACTCTTGAGGAGGCTTGGTCTCATGACAAGCTTGATATTTCATCATTTCAAGTATTTGGTAGTGAGGCATGGGCTTTTATTCTTGATGCTCAGAGGAGAGCTATGGAGCGGAAGAGTCGATCCCTCATTTTTGTCAGCTACTGTGAGGATGTTAAGGTGTACAGGTTGTTTGATCCTGATTTCAGAGAGGTCCTATTTTGACGGGATGTTCAGTTTGATGAGTGCCTTCCTCCAGTTGATACCCTGTCTCCAGTGTCCACTTCACTACCTACTCCACCCACTATGACTCTTCAGGATTATTTTGAGGATGATTTTGATGAGGATATTGATGATCCCCCATGTCCACCTCCACTTGCTCCACCTGAGAGGCCCAAATGGGCTTGCTTTACTATTGAGGCAGCAGGATCTATGGCCGGTGATCCTTTAGACACTCGTCCCACCCATTCTCATACTATGGGTTCTAGTCTTTTGACTCCTGCTCTTTCAAAGGATCTTTAGAGATTTTCAGAGGTGACAAGTCACCCTGAGTGGGATAGTGCTATGGAGGAGGAGTATTCTTCTTTGATGAGGAATACTACATGGGATCTCTGTCCTCTTCCTAAGGGCAGAAAGATGGTTCGGTGCCGATGGTTGTATCGCACCAAGTATGCTGCTGATGGTTCTATTGATAAGTACAAATAACGTCTTGTTGTGAAGGGTTTCTCACAGGTTGAGGGTATTGATTACTCTAAGACATTTTCCCCTGTCGCCAAGATGAATTCTATTCGCTTTGTACTATCACTTGCAACTTCTAGAGGATGGCTCATTTTTCAAATGGATGTGAAGTGTGCCTTCTTACATGGTGATCTACAGGAGGAGATCTATATGGAGTAGCCTCATGGATTTTTTCATGATGCTTCCTTGGTTTGCAGACTTCAACGTTCATTATATGGTCTCAAACAGGCCCCTCGGGTTTGGTATGAGAAGATGGACTCTTTTTTGCTCTCCACTAGTTTCAGTTGCTATCATTTTGATCACACGATCTATATTTAGCATCTTGAGGGTGAGATCCTGATTCTTGTGCTATATGTTGTATATGTTGATGATCTTCTCATCACTAGTAGCTCATCCTCTATGATTTAGAATTCTCAACTAGCCTTGATGGAGCAGTTTGAGATGACAGATCTTGGCCTTCTGCACTATTTTCTTGGTTTTCAGGTGATTCAGTCTTCAGAGGGGATCTCCATTTACCAGCAAAAGTATTTTTTTGATATGCTTTAGTGCTTTGGCATGCTTGATTGCAAGCCTTCCCCCACACCTTTTCAGTCAGGGGTTGTTTTGACTACTACTTTCCCCACTCCTTCAATAGATTCTACACTTTACAGGCAGTTGATTGGCAGTTTGTTGTACCTAACTCACACTCGTCCTGATCTTTCCTTTGCGGTTGGTCTTGTCTCTCGATTCTCACATGATCCTCATGAGAGTAATTGGCAAGCTGGCAAGCTTATTTTGAGGTACATTCAGGGCACCACTTCATATGGCATTCACTACACATAAGGGGATCCTCACATTGTTGGCTACACTGAATTAGATTGGGCTGGTGATGTCAATGATCAGAAGTCTACTTCTGTCTTTGTTTTCTGTCTTGGCTCTGGTCCTATCACATGGTCGTGCAAGAAGCAAACTGCTCATGCATTATCATCTATAGAGGCTGAGTACTGAGTTGATGTGCTCGCTAGTCAGGAGATTTTATGGCTTCATCAGTTGATCACTGAGTTTGGCTTTCCTCCTGATAGTCCCACTATTCTTTGGTGTGACAATCAGAGTGCTATACACATTTCGCGAAACTCAGTGGAGCATCAGTGAACGAAGCACATTGAGCTTCATATGCATTTCATCAGACAGTTGATTCAGGATGGTTCTCTCATATTGGAGTATGTTCCCACTGTCGAGCAGGTTGCAGACATCTTCACAAAACCTTTTGCATCTCCACGCTATCTTCAGTTGCGCTCTATGCTTGGGGTGAAGGAAGTTGTCCTTGGGGGGTCTTTATGAGGCCTTCCTTCCTTCATGTTTCTTTCAGCATGTTGTTCTATCTCTTTTTGGAGAGGAGTTTTTTCCACTGGGTTTTCTCCTTTTCTCCGTTTCATAGAGATTCCTTTGTACTTGGGTACCTGATCTGGCCTTGTTGCCGGGACCCATTGCTTTTTCTTTCAGTAGCTTCTTCTAGGTTTTAACTTCTCCCTATGTCTATCTTAAGGGGGGGGTGTTAGAGTAATTGGACATTTACTTTATTAATTAAACAATATTTGTTTAATTACGTAAAGTTCCTTTTTACCTCTTTTTCACTTAAGCTAACATTAGGTACATAATAATTAATTACTTTATTAATTATTATTGTGTAAGCTTAGGGTTTTCCTTTTTAGGGTTTTCATCTATATATGGTTGAAAACTATTTTTTGTATCATTATTCATTTTACATTTTCAGGTGAATACATTGCTCCACATTCTTGAGCATTTCCTTTGTTGCTTCTCTTTGCTTCTCTTTGTAACAGGTTATTTGCTTGCAGAGATCTTTGGGCTTCTGTGGTGTTGTATCTTCTCAAATCTAATAGCATCATCTTATCTTTATAGAGATAAAATTATCATCCAATGACTCATCCCACAATAAAGAATTCCATATCAAATCCTTCATCCATTAGCATGAATTAAGCGTGTTCTTATAAATGAGGGATCATGCTTGAATCTATGTAATTTAAAATTAATAAGACAACTAGGAAACTTTGATAGATTCATAGATACTCAGAATAAAATTTACATCAAGAAATATGATGACATTGAACGTGAATAAAAAGGAACTATCTATAGCATCATAAATTGTGCCCCCTAAGGGTGAAATAAATATTTCACAATTTATTTGGGGCACACTTTAGTGTCCACTCCATTAGTGCATTTTAGGAACACTTCCTAGCCTTGAGTTTCCTTCAACTCAAGAGAATGTGTCAATACTATTGTGAACCCCTAAACCTGCAAATGCACAAGAACAACAATCATGGTTAGATGTTAGATCAAAATGCATGCAAATATGAGAGATTCCCCATAAAATCCATCTATTCAAGCTAAAATTAGGAAATAAATAACAAAACTCAAATAACAATGAAAACAATCCTAATTAAGCTAATAGCATGATGATCTTGTGGGGGAATTGGTGCTAATGAAGTGTTTCAATTGGCCCTTTCCCAATTCCTATGTTGCAATGTTGATGAGTGTGAAATGGTTAAATCTCCAAAGAGACTTGAGCATAACCTTGGTGCAAATGTGAAAATGTGATGAATACTTGGATATGATGAGCAAAATTAGTTCTCGATTGAAGAGAGTAACTTTGCATGAAGATTGTGGATGATGATGGATTTGAGTATAGTAAGTCTACTCAAATTGTGGATGTTTGAATGAGAGAAAGAGTCTCTCATTTATAGATTCCCAAGTTGGAAGAATGAAGGATTTGGATGAATGTGGGATAAAAGACCAACCAATGAGAAGAGGCCACTTGTCCACATGTGATTGGAGGAGGAATGAGCACATTTTGGTCAATGTGCATGATAAATTCCATTGGATTCAAATTTGAATTTTGAATGTGACATGTGAAAGGGAAAGAGAAATGGAGTTAATGTCACTTGGCTCAAGGCCAAGGACATGTAAGAGGCATTGAATGCCTTGTTGGAAGGACCAAGTCCACTTGGCCTTTTTGAATTCAAATGAGGGAATATTCCCTTTTGATGCTTTGTGAGAGAAAATAGAGAATTAAATAAATCAAAGTAATTGATTTATTGTGCAAGTTGCATTCTCTAGAGGATTTTAGTGATATGGATTAACTTAATCAAAGATTTGATTAATTTAATGAGGAATTAGGAGATGTGACAATTTAGACTTAAATTTATGAATTGATTTAAATCAAATTGAGAGGAAATGATTAATTAAATAAATGATTTGATTTATTTAACCAAAGAGGAATATGTTAGATTAAATCAAATAAGGTTTAATTTATTTAATTTAATAGGAGGACTTTAGAGATTTAATTTAAATAAAATGAATTATTTAAATGAACAGAGAAAGATTATTAATTAAATTAAATTGATTTATTTAATCACCAAAGGAGAAAGACCTAATTAAATAAATAATGATTTATTTAATTAAGGGATGAAAGGTGTTGATAAACCAAGAGTATGATTCAAGATGAAACAATGTTAGTAGGATCAGAATCAGGTGCATGTATATTTTACGTGTCTACATTTTGCCCTTCTTTGAAGCAATGTACTTGTTGTATTGATTCAAAGAATAAACTGCTATGATCAAAGATTCAAATTTTTTTCGATTTTTCAGATGCCCCACTATTGCCCCAATGAGAAGAATTACATTGGTATACTGCCCTCTTGAGAGATTGAGCGGAAATGTTCAATTTTCCAATCGAGATCATGATAAAATGCGAGAGGAGTGGTTCTATTGATCAGAGGACGAAAGATAATTCTTTGATGTAGACAAATCTAATGATGTATAGGCAGTCATTGGCCATGGGTAGCCTCGTGTATATTTTGATAAAAAACACACCAACTTTAGATAGAAATGTTAGTAAAGATAGAAGAATAAGAATAATAAGATGTATGGAAGAAGGATCCACACAAGTTTACATTATTACTAATGATGATGATGTATTGCTAGGAATTGAGATTTTCAAAGGGCCAATTGCTTTATGTTTGATAACACACATAGGTACGATGCATCAAGGTATAAAGGATCAGGATGGCATTGTACCTAGTGTGATGGACTCTGACTCAACAATTAGATAGGAGTGCTCTTGTTCACATTTGACATACGGAAACCTTGCTAGGACGGACCCAACAAAGCAAGTATTCGCCAAGTTATTTTACAAGAGTATCCAACAAGCACAACAGATAAAAAAGATAATGATCATTGCCCCATTCCTTTCTCTCTAAACTTGTTTTGTCTAGGCATCATTGAGAGGTCCTTGGAATGAGCACAAAATAAGATAAGTCTAAAAAGACCAAGATAAAATAAACAAACAAGCCAATGTTCTTCATACCGCTAGCCAAGGCTAAACTACTATGGGGTACCTGATGCTTATGTCCATCGTAGGAAAGCTTCATCCTAGGACATGTAGTGATCAGGGTTTTGATGGGACTAATTGGGTGATAAGCTATTGATACTCCGAGTTGACCAACCTGTTTGCTTACTGACTTAGATTTTCAAGACTTTTGACGATTTAGGCATTTACTTTGGAACCTACTAAACTTGCTTCTGACTGACTCACCAAAGGGTGACAATGATGATTGATTTATTAGGAATGGTTCTTATTGTGGGTGAAAGTGAGATGAGACGAGTGCACCATTTTGGTTTTCTTAGATATTTTGAGGCTGTTTTTGGTATTTTCACATTTTTCAATATTTTTGGTATTTTGTGTCTCGGGGGCCGATCAAGGATGGCCTTGCCTACGTTTAAGCTCAGAGATGAAATAGTTCGAACTGACGATGGATTGACTTGATGATAACATGGGAAAATGAATTTCCATTTTATTGCTTAAAGGACTAGCTTAAGATGCAGACTAGATGGGCAAACAGATTGCCAATGCGACGGACGCCTAAGGACTGACCCTAATTGTCTCGGGGGATGATCAAAGATCAATCTTGCCTATGTTCAAGCTTAGAGATGATGTAGTTCGACAAGGTGAAAGACTAACAAGACTCAATGATGAACTTTTGACGATTTTCTGATATTTAAACATGTTTTTGAGTTTTTTTGATGATTTGGATGTTTTTGGATTTTTGCAAGATTTTGACAATTCGGATATGGATATGTGATGATATTACTGGTTTGTTTTTGGATTTTGTTGAAAACCAAGCTTAATGTTGATCAATCAGATTGATGAATTGATAGTTTGAATAAGTGTGTTAAGTAAAAAAAAGATGATAATGCACTTGTAAAATCTAGGAAGTTGTGTTATCCTAGAGTAAACTTGTACAAAAGTGGATGGTTTGACTAAGTGTGTTAAGTAAAATGAGGCGATTATGGATTTAATAATTTGGCTAACTGTGTTAAGCCAAACAAAGATGATAATGAACTTGTAAACCCAAGGGAGTTGTGTTATCCTAGAGTAAACTCGTGCACAAGATGATAGTTTGACTAAGTGTGTTAAGTCAAACAAAGTGATAATTGATTGGATTCGATTGATCAAGATGAAGCTTGATTTGGATCAAAATTGTTTTGATGATTTGATGTGATATTGAAGTACACATTAGATGCAACTGATATTGATTGCTCAAATTGATGTTCGACGAAAGATAAAGCTTGGTAAGGAACATCATCTTGTCAAAATATGCCATGGGCTAATGATTTGGATTGATGCTCACAAATGCTTTAGCCAATTTGATTTCACGTTTTCCAATGCTCAGATCACCACATAAGTGTGAAGATATAGATCAAGATTTATTCCCGAAGCAAGATGCAAATATTTGCCACCAGTGTCTAGCAATGTATGGAATTCCCTTTATGGATGCTTGGATAGACGGATGAATGAATGGATATGGATCATCTTGCGATAAGATAAGGTGTTGAAAAAGCAGATGCACCTTTGGATAATGGTTCAAGGTTTAGATAGCGTCAGGTAGGATGGGATCAATGAAAATGACCCATGTCAAGATGTTCACCATAAACAAGTGCAAAATGCATACCAAAATTTTCCAAGATCAAGATAACTTGGATTATGGATGTAGATATATGAGCATGGATTGGATAAATGATTCATGGATGAACGAATGATATGGCCAAAATGTTGGCTTTATTATGGATGTGATAAGATGCTTTCTCCTGAACTGGCACACGTATATGCTCGATTCTACACATGACGCTTGTTTGCCAGGTTTTCATCATGGTACTTGTCCAAAGCGCCACCGAAGTGGTTTTCGCTAGAGGAAGATTTTTTTCTTTATTGTTTTCAATCCTTTTTTTGATTTTTTGATTTTTATATATATATTTTTATATTTTTTGATTTTTTGATTTTTTTGTATTTTCTGAGAGATTTTAAGCTGATGCTGAACCTCCTGGTGGTGCTGATGTAGATGCTTCTTTCATAATGTGCCATCGATATCCTATTTGAAGAAGTTGGTTTGTCAAGACACACACACTTGAAAGCAACTTTTGAGATCCTTGATCTGCTTTGCTGATACCAGAGTTAACTTTGTCTTTGTGGGCACATCGTGATAGAGTGCCTTCTAAATCCTTATGATGAAGGGTCACTGCCAATACATGGTCAATGTGAGAATTGGATATCATGAGTGGAGGCATGGATGGAGTGTGTTTAGGAATAACAGATGGGTTGGTCGATAGTTTGAAACCTTTAACTCTCCAAACCTAGGAAGATGAGCAATGATGGGTGGATACGAAAGTGTACATGGAATTAGGACCAACTTCTTGATACACTTTGTACGTTGCTTGAGAAGCATGATTTTTCTTTTGTGGAAATCTTTGCTAGATACTTGCCCCCTTTTCATTTTGCCCCATAGTTTCTTTGACTGATGGATTTTGATAGGGATAATCTTTCTTTGTATTCTTTGGTTTCCATATGTATTTGATTTGTCTGATATGATTCTTAGCTTCCTTTTCTTTGATAACGTTCTTCATGCTTCGATTCAAGTCTTTCTTTTGACATTGGTCCCAATTTGTGGATGGGGTGATGGGTGGGTGAATATTCATGACATGGCGGGTTGTAGTATTGGCATTGGTTTCATCATAAGGATTCTTCGTGCTCCCTATGTTGATATTTCTCGAGACGAAGTTGCCCCTTGTTTTGTGGAAATATTACTGATATGTTGAGATCCCTTGATTGTCGAATAACCAAGGCCTTGACGTTTAGGATTGCCAAAAATCTGCACTGGTTCTAGGATACCCTGTTCATGTAGGCCTAATCCTCTGCCTTGATAATTCATCTGCTGAAATTTTTTGTCTACAATAGGATATGATTTTCCTTTGAAATAAGGTGCTACTCCTTCTCTACTCTTTGGTGGATCTTCAAAGGTCATATCTCTTTTATTGATAAGATGATTTTCCCTTACAAAGGTGAGTGATCCAACTTTATAAGTGATAGGATCATCCATATGTGGGATGACTTTCTGATTGATATCTTTGATTTGATCTTGTGAGATATCAAATTGTAGTGCTTCTTCAAGAGGTAAAAAGTCTTCCTCATGATTCATTTCACAAGATGTTTCTGATTCGTGACTTCTGTAGGAGCCCTCTTTATGACCCATTTCTGATATGTCTCTGGATTTTTCTATATCTGGACCATGTGTATAAATGTTAAGAGTAGGAGACTCTTGTTCCTTGGTAATGATATCAAGAGTATGAGACTCTTGTTTTGAATGACGATCATCTACGTGTCCATCCAAAGAAAGCATCTTATGGGTAGATGGAGGAATATGTGCTATATGGATATGATCGTCATTTGTGACATCTTGTAGGAGAGTGGCCATCACCTTATTGTAGTATCTTGCATATAAAAATTCTTGATCTTGATTAATACCGGAATTGCTTTCAACATGCTTTGGATCAAGTTCTTGACATGGGTCAATTTCAAAGGATGGATTACTTTCAAAGGGTTCTTGGACATCGTCATAAGGCATTGGAAGTGGGTCAATATCCTCTTGATCTTTGAGTGGACTTGGATCAAATGGTGAGTTGAGGATTTCTTCAATATCTGTAACCATGAGGTCAAAGAATGTCAATATGTCCTAGAAAGTTCCATTGCTAGACTTTGGTGAAAGATGTTGATCTTGCTTTGGAATAAATTCTTGAAATATGTCCTCTAACTCATTAGATGATGTAGAGACATTGTCAACACGATCATTGGTGGAGGGATCTTGGTTTATGTCAATAGGATCAAATAACATCAACACTCCTTGAAATAGATCTTTGTAGGAGGGTTCTTGATCATGACTAAAAAATGGCTCTTGATGTATGTTGATTTGATCATCGGATGAGGTAGAAACATTTTCAAGGTGTTCATCGATGGATAGATCTTGATCATTTGTTTTCAACAATTGTGGTGTGAATCTATTGCAAGCTCTACTGTGGGAGTAAGGTGTGCATTTTCTGCTGAGCCAACAACGCTTGTTGTTGGTCATGTTGTTGTTGGTCTTGTTGCTGCTGTGCCAACAAAGCTTGTTGTTGGTCTAGCTATTGTTATGCCAACAAAGCTTTTTGTTGGGCTCCTTGTTGTGCTACTTGTTGATGGACTGCTTGCAATAGTGCCCAGAATTGTGCTTGCGCCTGTCGAGCCTGGTGTTGGGATTGAGCTTGTTGGGCTACTTGAGCCACTTGTACTTGCTGAGTAGCTAGATGTGTAGCTTGTTGGGCTTGGAGTGCCTTTTTGCGGGAAGCTTCTTGAGTGGCTTGCAACATGATGGAGAATGAATTGTTCATGTTGTGTTTTGGCGGTGGTGGCTTGGGTATGGTGTTGATTGTTGGGGTGAGCGGAATAGTCTCATTGATTGCCAAGGTTTGAGTGGTGAATGGTGCGATTAAGATTCTTGGTCTTTGAGACATTTGGGGAACAATAGATGTGTTAATCGTTGGGGTTGCTTGGATGGTTGCCATTTGTTGTTGCAATATTGTTGGCAAAATGAGAGGATATGGTATGATGTTTTGATTTGGCATTATAGGTTGACTTTGAACATTGTTGTGGTTGAGAATCATATTGCCTTGATTTAGGTAACTTTGATTTTGCATGGTGTTACCTTGAATTGAATCAACATATGAAGTTGTCAACATATTGCTTGGATTTTGAACAGCATTAATGGGATTTGCAAACATGTCTACCCCAAAATTTACCAACTATGGATTTGAAATGGTCATGTTTGGTAAAGTCCTACTTGGCCTGTATGGATTTAAAGAACTCATGCATTGAGTGTTTGGCTGATAGATTTGCATATTTGGACTTGGGCTTAAATCTATCATTGGGAAAGGTGTTCCAAACTTTAGATTTGGAATTCTCACATTTGTATCGTTGAATTTTGGAGGAGATAATGATGCCATGCGTAAATATAAGTTTTGATAATCAATTGGCATTGTGAGACTTGGATATGTTGGTTGACTTGGATTACTTATGATAGATGAATCAAGTTTATATTCCATGTTCTTCTTGTGTTGTGATCTTATTCACATAAGAGAATGAATTGGCTAAGTGCGTTAAGCCAATCAAAGTGATCATGAACTAGTAGACCTCAGGAAGTTGTGTTATCCTAGAGGCAAATTTGTTCAAGAAGATTGATAATTTGACTAGGTGCATTAAGTCAAACAAGGTGATGGTGATTTTCCAAAAGTCTAGCATAAGTGATGTTGCAAAGTTCCAAAAGTTGCTGGTGAGATGGAAATTTGATTGATTTTTGGATGGATGAAGTGATGATTTTGATCCTAGATGACCCTATGAGGACCTACTTACAAGACCAAGGTGATGAAGAACATGCTTTTCCCTAGAAGTAATTCAAACCAAAAGACCAATCTTTGCATGAAAACCATATGACCCAAAAGAGAACAAAGGCACTTGCTTATGTTTCAAACTATGTGTCTAATGTCTCACTTTCGTTCTCATCCCACAAGGTCCATTGTGTGGAAATTGAGGAAAATAGGGAAATTTTTTCTTATGTTTAACCTTGTTGAAAACAAATGACGGTAGAATTCATGCACTTAGAAACCTCTAGGAATATGATCCCTAGGGAAAGCAAGAGTGTCTAAATTTGTCAAAGGTATTTGTTTCCCACAAGGAGTTTGAAATTTGAAGGTCTTGTGAATGTTTGTTTTCAAGTGTTTTTGAGAACCAAGCAATGTGTTCTTTTTCTTCTAAACACTTTTACAATCCTAGGATGATGAGGCAATATCTTGTTGGGTTCCCACTTGGATAAATCCAGCTGCGCATATCTTGTGCGAATGGCTAAATGCTTGACCACACTGGCTCTCCTCCATGACACACACTTCTCAGGTCAGCCAAGCATTAGTACACATGAATCTCCCATGGCATACCTTCCATTTCTACAACAAAACCACATGTATAACGTGGGGCGGCTTCAAAGGACATGACCTTTTGCACCAACAAGATAGACAAGGTTTTGGTTTTTTCTAAAAAAAGGTTCTAATGCGGGCATTCCGTTCATGGGGGATTATCCAACATCAACGAGAGTCCATTGTTGTCCATCTCGTCAAAATAATCCTCATGATTCTTGAACTTTCCTCAAGAATCCACACTTATATACCAGTTGGAAGTCGCTTGGCTTTAGCGTGTTCCCGGTTGGGTCATTCCCTTGGGTGAGTACTTTTTCCCACAAGGCAGACCCTTTAAGATAAACAATAGCGAATAAACATATTCGTAGTTCGATCAACCTTTGTTTAAAAACAAAAGGAGAACACTCGCAATAAGTTTATTCACACTCGCATGTTTTGTTCATTTATTAAGTGCCCAAATTGAAATGTGGAGGCGATATTTTTAACAACCTAATATCACCAAAATATTTTTGATTCTCAAGATCGCAATGAAGCACGAGAGAAGCGCATACACATTTTAAATGATATTAACTTGTGAAAAAGATTGCAAAACATTGAAAACACTTGTTCATTTTAGACCTCAAAGCAATGATGAATTATTTTCAAGCACCAAATGAAATGTGAGATTGCCTTGTTCAATTTTTAACCCTTTAAACAAAATCTAGTATGTTTGTCTAAAGTTATTTATAGCCCTTTGACAACTTTTGAAAATAAATTTGACTTGTTTATTTTAGAACCCAAAGGAAAATTAGTGTCCTAAGATCAATGAACTTATCAAATTTTTTAAAGAGTGTTGAGAAACACTTTGTACAAAAAATGAGCATGGTGTCATACTAAAAATTTGCTTGTTCTTTTTAAACCCAAAGTAAATCTAGTGTTGCTAAAGCATGAAAGTAACAAATCCTTAGAAAAGGATTATAAGTTCTACCCAAAAGTGTTTAAAAACACTTGATACAATGATATGATGAATTCCTAAAAACCTTTGACCTTTGTTTTCCTTCCTTCACTTTTGAGCAAAAAATTTCCTTTTTAAGCAAATTTCAACAATTTTTAGATTTTTCCATTTTTGGTAATTTTGCATCTATGATTTTTAGTCCTATTTTTTCCCAAAAACTTTACAAAACTAAATTAGGATGAATTTCCAACTAACATTTGAAATTGGAAATATGGACTTTGAGTTATTAATAGAAACAACTTTAAAAAAAACTAGGAAAAAACTTTAAAATGTCATTTTGAGGGCCAAGATCAAAGTTTGAAGCCCCGAAAATGTGCCAAGATGCAATCCAACCCATTTAGATTGGTTGCCAAATCACTTGCCACCTCATAAAGAAACCACCTGTAAAATTTCAGCCAAAACCCACATCCGAGTCAAAAGTTATGACCTCGGGAAGTTCCTGCATCACAAAAAAAAGTTAAAAAAAAAACCAGAAAACTGTAGGTTCGGCGCAGTTAGCAAATGCGGTGCAGTTTGGAATAGATGCAGTGCTATATAGCACCACACGTTTGATTGGGTGCAGTGCTCTGCAGAAATAGAGACTGCGGGTGCGACGCAATTTGGCACGCGGTGGAGTTTGGAAGCGATGGAGCTTGGCAAATTTTTTAAATTTCAAGCGCGGGAAGCAATTGCGGTGTTGTATAGTGCCGTGGTCTTCAAGGGGTGTGGTGCAATACAATGCCGCGCCTGAGTTAGTGGTGCAATACAAGATCGCGTGCCTGATCTGCGGTGCAGTTTCCTGTGTGTGGTCAAAAAAGTGAAAAAGGTGGAATTTTCCACAAAAAAACGTGATGAGATGGTTACTGCCCTCCTTTTAGCGCCAAAATGTGAACCCCTAAACCTGCAAATGCACAAGAACAACAATCATGGTTAGATGTTAGATCAAAATGCATGCAAATATGAGAGATTCCCCATAAAATCCATCTATTCAAGCTAAAATTAGGAAATAAATAACAAAACTCAAATAACAATGAAAACAATCCTAATTAAGCTAATAGCATGATGATCTTATGGGGGAATTGGTGCCAATGAAGTGTTGCAATTGGCCCTTTCCCAATTCCTATGTTGCAATGTTGATGAGTGTGAAATGGTCAAATCTCCAAAGAGACCTAAGCATAACCTTGGTGCAAATATGAAAATGTGATGAATACTTGGATATGATGAGCAAAATTAGTTCTCAATTGAAGAGAGTAACTTTGCATGAAGATTGTGGATGATGATGGATTTGAGTATAGTAAGTCTTCTCAAATTGTGGATGTTTGGATGAGAGAAAGAGTCTCTCATTTATAGATTCTCAAGTTGGAAGAATGAAGGATTTGGATGAATGTGGGATAAAAGACCAACCAATGAGAAGAGGCCACTTGTCCACATGTGATTGGAAGACGAATGAACACATTTTGGTCAATGTGCATGCTAAATTTCATTGGATTCAAATCTGAATTTTGAATGTGACATGTGAGAGGGAAAGAGAAATGGAGTTAATGTCACTTGGCTCAAGGCTAAGGACATGTAAGAGGCATTGAATTCCTTGTTGGAAGGACCAAGTCCACTTGGCCTTTTTGAATTCAAATGAGGGAATATTCCCTTTTGATGCTTTGTGAGGGAAGATAGAGAATTAAATAAATCAAAGTAATTGATTTATTGTGCAAGTTGCATTCTCTAGAGGATTTTAGTGATATGGATTAACTTAATCAAAGATTTGATTAATTTAATGAGGAATTAGGAGATGTGACAATTTAGACTTAAATTTATGAATTGATTTAAATCAAATTGAGAGGAAATGATTAATTAAATAAATGACTTGATTTATTTAACCAAAGAGGAATATGTTAGATTAAATCAAATAAGGTTTAATTTATTTAATTTAATAGGAGGACTTTAGAGATTTAATTTAAATAAAATGAATTATTTAAATGAACAGAGAAAGATGATTAATTAAATTAAATTGATTTATTTAATCACCAGAGGAGAAAGACCTAATTAAATAAATAATGATTTATTTAATTAAGGGATGAAAGGCGTTGATAAGCCGAGAGTATGATTCAAGACGAAACGATGTTAGTAGGATCAGAATCAGGTGCATGTATATTTTACGTGTCTACAATTATCCTAAAGACACCTTCTTTATCACATTTCATTATTTTAACATCGAAAAATGCTCATTTTTTGGATAAGTCTTGATTAAGAAGACACTAAATTAAAGGATCACAATTTAATGTGTGTGAAATAGTTGGTTAGGGGAAAGGGCACTCTAGACCAGGTATTTTTCTTGATAAATTTGATCTTTAATTTATGTTGGTCTTTAATTTTTTGATGTTAATTCAATTTTGAGATTTGGTAGTAAATTAATCCTAAAATTCAAAATTAAATGAGTCAACCTACACTTTAATTTATTCCTATGTTCCACTATATAAACATGAATTTATTTCATACAATCACAACTACATTGAAGCTTTGCCAAAATTGACATCCTATTTTATAGAATTATAAGAAAATTTCTAGATTTAGTCAAGTATAGCACAATGATTGGATTTTGATTCCAATAAAAGGAAAAGTTGAAATCTAGATTTTGTGGATAAATTTGGTTCTTTCAAACACCTAATGACATGATTTTTAGTGTGTTCTCATCTTCAACCTCTGATCTCCTTGCTACCCTAAGTAAGGTATTTGAGTATTTTGGTTTTCCCTTGATTATTTGACTTTATCTTGGGTTGATCTTGATTGTGTCATTTAAGAATAATTATCTAACATGCTTGAGTATGGTTTTATCATTATTTTACATTTTATAGATTTTACAACTTAAACACACTTAAGATTCAAAGAACACACCTTGTCAATCAACAAGTCAACTATTTGTGGAGGTATAAATACCAAAATGGGGGTTTGACTTAGGAAAAATTATATATAGCTAACCCTTTCCTTCTCTTTGTCATGATTTTATTGGTTTAGATAACAAATGATAGTTATCTAAACAAAAAAAGGTAGTGCAGATCAGTGGGTTACAGACCGGGATTTTAAAGATATAAATCTCCTTTCTTAGTCAAGGGTTCCCTTTCCATTTACCACTCAAATTAGGATCAAATTTTTATGACAAGTACACAAATATATGCCCTTCTCAAATCTTTGATTATTTCATCAATTTTTAGTTTCATTTATGCGAATAATTAATGTTTTCATTTTAGGTTTTCACAAAACATTAGGTCAATAAATTCACATTAATTTAATCAATTTTCTTGGCAACAAAAAAACTAAGCCTAGGGTAGATTAGTAAATCTTAACACTTTTGTGGTTTGATTTTTGTTGGTGTTTCCAAGTGATTTCCTTGGTTTCTCTAAGGACTAGCTAAATCCCATGCTTAAAAATCCTAGGTCAGTGGCCAACAAATAGGAGACAAATGGTATACTTGTTCTCCTATGTACTTTAGGCTCTACAAAAACAAGGTGGGTACCCCTATATATAACATCACTTAACTTATAAAATTTCTTAAAATGATGCTTAAACAAATTTTTATCTTCACACTAATATTATAGAAGGTGAGCTTGATTGGCTAAATCATCTTCAAAACCCTTTATTTTCTCTATGTTTTTGATAGAGTGGATTGAACATAAATAAAAATAATGTAATAAAAATAATTTTCTATTGTTTGTGTTTGATCTTGCTTAGTTTTGAGTTTTTTGAATTAACTTGGCCAATGCCTTATTCATTACAGAGTTAAAAGATGAAGTAAAATTCTCCCACAACAAACTAACTCTATGGTGCTTGATAAATTTATTGCATTACAATGAGAAACCAAAAAAAGGGCAACACTATTAATCTACCTAAAAATCCTTACTGTAACAAAAAAATCTATAATGACTTAACTGAAAGAAATTTTAATCTATTTCTTGTATAGAAGCTAATAATCAAACACTCATAACAATAAATGTGAAATGATAACCATGAATAATCCTTGATTATTAAGATTCAAAATAAGTTGTATTACAATATGGAGACAATAATATCTTGACATAAAATTTTGAGAGAAACAACAATTGTTTGAGTTGTCTGTTGTTATTATGAAGAAAAATTACATCATCTTCCTTTTAAAAAATTCATAAGACTTAACTATACAAGACCTAATTATATACAAAGACTACCAAAAATAAGGACTCAAAATGCTTGAATTGAGGCTCAAAATTCCCTTTTATAGACACCAAGGAAGCAACAAGCAAAAGCCTCATACACTGCTTAAGTCAAAAAAGATAAAATATTAAGCAGCGACACTGTACAAAAGGAAAAAAAAGCACATGAATACATTGTAAAGAGATGACTGAAAGTAGTTGGAGGGCTCTAGGGTAGTTAGTCTATCATGTGGATATGTTTTCCTTCAAAAATACTCTCTACAGGTGATAGGAAATATCTGACATTCTGTTCATATACACCCATGTAGCATTGATGTGTGGTTGGTGGGGAACTGATTGAAATACAATTCAAATCTTTTGTATTGTCCTCTCATTTATCCCCATCATTTTTGTGTTGGTCTTTCCTAGTATAGTACCAACTAATTTGGAAGTGCTTTAATTTGACTATACTTCAAAAATACAAAATTGCCACTCCTACTTGGCACAATTTTTTTGACAACCTACACCAAATATGTTTTCAAAAAAAATTGATATATTGGACTTGGATGACAAAAAGTTGAGACTCAAAGCTCTGAAAATTGATTGTACTTTTCAGGTAAGTGCAAGAAGTTGGGTCCACATTCAAGGGAAGTGTAATTTTTCAGCTCTAAAAGAGGTATTCATTCATTTTTAGAATAAGTACCCATTTTAAAGTGGGTACTCATTCCAAAAGGTTTGAAACTCACAATACATGTTTTTTATTTGGATTTAGGCTTAGAAAATGCATGGTAACCCAATACTTGGCCATGAACTTGCAAGTAAAAGGTTATGGCAATTTCAAGTGAAAAAAACTAACTTTGGCAATATAATTGATGAACTTTTTTTCAAAATTGTTTTATGAAATTGAAAACCATTAGAGAACATGATGTCTAGTTTCCAAATATATAATTTTTATTAAGATTGAATTATATTTGTTATTTTTTAATTAATTTATAAGCAAACTAGTCCATAAACTTCAAATATCAGGCTTTTTTATTTTTTAATATTTTTTTTTGGTTAAGTTTCTTGTAAAAAAAACTATATGGCATCAATCTTCACACGAATTTCTACACAATGAAAAAAAATCTCAAAAAATGTTTAGTTTAGGTCCAATTATGTTGTTTGTACATGTTGATTTTTAAAAACAACAATTAAGGCCAATAAAAATTCAATAAAAAAATATATATTAAAAAAAATTTACAAAAAAAATTCCTCATCAATATTCATGTTGTTAGATCTCTTTCACCAAAAGGAATTAGAAAAATTATTTTATTTGGGTCAAAAAGTGGTGTCCGTACACATGCATGGTATGGTGAAAAACAGGGACTTTTAAAAAGTGGTTTTTATACATCCCTATCAAAATTTAATTTCTATCATCTGGGTATTTGAATAAATTACATATTTGAAAACTAGATTCAAAATGAAAACTTTCATATTAGTGGATCTTTCCAAGATTCATTGTGTAAGTGCCTCAAATTTTCAGTCCAAGTGTGACAATTTCTGAAAAACAGCAAAAACAATTCCACTTTTTGAGTTTTTTGTGGACCCAACTTCTTGCATCAACCCTTTCATCCCATGCCATGTATGACCTTAACAATGGACATTGGAAGGCAAGAATCTTCAATTTATTATATTCTGGAATGAGTATAAAATGATCTTTCAATAGTTTATCATACTCACTTTGCGGTTTCTTGGTTGTTGCTTCATTGAACTTAGCAATGCCAACTACTACTGAAGAATCTTGTAATATCTCGATTAAGTTATTTTGCAAATATTAAAATGATCAAATCGGGTATCTTTTAAATTGAACCAAACAACACCACACTATGTTTAAATGATGTAAAATTGATGAGAAAATTTTATTCACTAACATAATCATGAAAATTCATTAATTTTCTGTTGATAACATCATCCAACAACAATGCACAACTCTTGTGCAAAACTCAAGAGAAATTGCAAATTGGAAGCTACTGCTGAAAACCTAAATCACACATCCAACTCCAAATTTCAAGATGTTATTTTGGATAAAAAAATACATTAAAGAATGCTTTAAAAATCAAATATATTCACTATTAATAACATAAACACCAATTGATAACTCAAATGCAAGCAAACCCTTATATTTCGAAACTGCACCAAATAGTAAAATTGGGTACAATGAAACTTTAGCTATAATCTTAAAATTCATCCTAAATCATTATGCCAAAGGAAAAAGAATGAATTTTTTATGATATGAAAATTTTAATACAATTTTTTTCTATTCATGAAAGAAGCAAACAACAACCCAACACCCTACTGCAATTTGCCTAATGAGAAAGGGAAAACAAACCCACAAATTGCAACCAAAACACTATATCTTCTATTACAAGATCATCAACAATATAAATAGAGTTTTGGAAGAATAAATACATGAATAAACTCTGATAAAACAACTAAAAAACTAATAACAACAACAATCTAAAACTATTCCAAAATCTGAGCACTTCAAAACACAACCTTGCCAAACAACTCAACCAAAAATCCACATAAAAACCATCTTTCAACACCAATGCAACTACTATGTGAAGTCACACCTATGGACCCTTAGAGCCAATTTATTTGAGTCCAAATCTCCTTATTTTTCCAGCCTTAGATATTATTCCAACAATGGTTTATCAGGCTTTATAGATAGAGAAAACACCCAGCCAAAATCTACAACAAGAATACCCTAAAATGAAGCCCAAATTCATGTTTTATTGAAAAATATTTAATTTCCAAGTTAGGGAGCCAAAAATCATGACCAAGGAGAGATTCCATTTTCCATGTAGTGAATGTAACCTCCAACACAAAGTGTAAAATAAAAAATCAAGTGCACTCGAGGGAGATAATAAAATATATCCATTTCTTGCACCACTTCGTAAGGTAATAAAAATATATTTTGCCTTTTTCCAAAAAGCCACACCCAAATTGTCTCAATTAAATATTTCATATAATAAACCTCCCATATTATCTTAATTAATTCACCTTAAGAACACAACTTTCCCAATTCCACTGTAGGACCTGACTTGCTATTTTTGGAAACCTGACTTACTAAAAATAGTAATTTTCTATTTTTAGAAATTTCAAGAAAAGGGAAATTACAAGTCCTCCCTTCCAAAGAAAAAATTTCCTCAAGAAATTTCAATAGTGATACTCCAAAATCATGATACCCAAAATAGCTAACGCATTGCATACTATAAAACATATTGTGATCATGTACTTGTAAATTGTTGTACTTTCTTCTCAAACATCTTGATAATTTCTTTAAGAATGTACCTATGCTTTGTAATTTCATGGATATTAATTTCAATTAAAAATCTATTACTCCATCTTACCTGATTTTTTTATATTTATCCTTCCAATTTTTGCAATCAATAACCTCCTCATTTCAACTCCTTCCCAGAGTTTTGTATGTGCACTGTCACCAAGAAAACTATACAAAAAGCTCTTGCAACCATTATCAAATACATAATTTTTTTTTATCAATCCCGGAGGATGGTTACAATAAATACTAAATCCTCCATAATAGTGGATACAAATCTTAGAAATAATTTCCTTCCTTACCTTGGAATCATGGAGACACTTCCTATAGGATATATCACAAACTGCTACCAATCTTGCCTCTATTTCAAAGATGTTTGATAAAAATTTAAAATCTGATTTGGAATGGTAATGGAACATATAAAGAATAAAAAATTTCATCACATAACAACATTCAAAAATCAACTAAACTCTGAATATTGTTATTACAACATAACAACCCTTCTTATGGAAGACTATGCACTTTTTGAATCCTTCCATAAGAACAGTATGCTCTTCATATATAATTTTTAAGAAGAAAGTATAAAAAAAAATTATGGCATGTTCAACCATGTTAGAGAACTTATTGACATTCTTGATAGCTTCCACCTTTAGGAAATTCCAAAAACTCTCCCACTGTAATACAAATAGTGTCCTAGATTTCTAGCTAGAAGTGCATTGACAATAGGACTATCATGGGTTTGATTTTTTCTGCTATTAGGACTTTCATAATATCTATTACATCTTCTAACACAACCATTATATATTTTGGAAACAAATCTTCTATTCACCTCTACATTGCTGAAATATATTTCATGAAAATACATAACAAAAGACCCAAAATTTACCTCAATCAAAGAGAAGATATTTTCAGCCTCTTGGATTGGCCTGTAAGATCCAAAATATAGAAGAAAATCAATAATAGACCATAAAAATTCATTCCATGGTACTCTAAATTCCCAAGAGATAAACAATAATATTTTTGATTAAAAGATAATAACCCTTGAGAATCCTTTGGCCCAAACTTGACATTCTTCACATTTCCATTGAAAATGTTAGTGGCCAAAAAATAATAAACCATGATGCAAATACCATGTCCTCTATCGAAGGAAGAAAATTACCAAGAAGCATTCATTTTAAAAAACTCATCTATCGCCATCCTTTGAAATTCCCATTTTTGTAGCTCATCAAACCCATAATACCAAAACAAAGAAATCCTCCATCCAAAGTACTCCTTCACATGACTACCAAGAGTTGATTGATGTTTTAATATCTTAAAAAATATAAAATTTTAAATTTTTTATCATACCTTACCAATTTATCCTCTAAAACTTTGAACTTCATGTAATCAAGTTCCTCAAATTCCCATCTTTGCATTGAGATCTAATTAATTCTCTTTCTTGTAGCACTAAAAGCTATAGTAGATCCATGTGAGAAATCTGAAATATTAGCTTCATGTAGAGAATTAGTTACCTTTTCATCTTCTTTCCACTCCTCTTGAGAAATTCCTTTGAGAATTCTTTGAGCACCAAAAACATGATTCAAGAGTGTGATGCCAATCTCCCAAAAATGTGTCTTATTAAGGGACTCTTGTTGTTGATATGCATCAATATATCTATTCACATTTTCCAAAGAATCTTCCCAACCCTTATTGGACGTCAAAATATTATCATCACTAGTGAAAAAAAAATTGCTCACCCAATTCTCCATGAATTGAAAAATAAAATTGTAAGGTAAGATCTTGTACTTCACATGCTTCCTACAAATGGATGATTGAGAGTAGCATATTGCCCAATAAAAATAGATGAAAAATTTAGAGTGTTTGCAGCCAATAGCATGTTGGATTGTCCACTCTAAAGATGAACCTAGAAGCATATATTTGGAAACTCCCTTTTGTTGATCTAGAAGTAGTGGATTAGTGAATAGAGATCTATAATATCCATCAAAGGATATCAGAACTTTCATACTCTTAATCAACAATAAATTTTCTGCCCACTTAAATTCTCCTATATTACCATACTCTTTTAGACATTGATGTGAGAAACTAGAAATGTAAACAACAAAACATGAGCTGATTACATCCACAAAACTATCAAATTCAACAAGTATTACATTCCAGTGAATATCAAGAATATGGATCCTTGATAAGTATGAAAGTTCTATCGCCCAAAAATATTTCAACCTCAAAATCATTACAGCTCCTAGACCCTTAAAATAGAAGTCTTTACCCTTGTTCAAATTTATAATCAACCTATTATCTATCCATGTACATAGAATCAATATTTTGTTTGTGACTATGGTATCAAACCCATCAATTATTTCAGCCTTCAAATGAATTTGAATGTTACCCTTTTGTGAATCATTGGAAAAGGAACTAGGATCCGATACCATCATGCATGAATAAGTTAAAAATATAGAAGACTGGCTTGTATCATATATGGATAGACTGTCACCTGGATTACATATACAAAGATAATCTTGACTTGGGATTAATGGACTCATATTCTTTATGTGACAAATCACATCCTTGTTCTTATCTTCCTCTTTAGAACATTTTCTGAAATGATAGAAACCCTATATAGCCATAGTAGGATAAATCAAATCATACTTTAGGATGCAATAACCATGCTCATCCATATTTCCCATTAGAGGTATAGTTAAAAAAACCTCAATACCTTCATTCTTGTGAATCCAATTTTCCAACATAGGGCTGTCCCAAGCAATCATTTTTTCTTCACTTCTAGAATCATCAAAATCTTCTACTGAAACTTTTGAAAGGACAATATGTTCATCTCCTTGTTCTATCATTTCTAGAAAATTGTTTTTCCCATCTTGATCTTCAACAATGTTAGCTTGAAATATATGTTATCGTGACTTGAAATGATATTTTCAACCAAGAGATTTTTACCTCCAATCTGATGGATGCAATCTTTATGTTTTGCCTCGTCTAGATCAAAGATGTCCCAAATCTGTTCTTTCGGTTCAACTCTTTGCTTGTTGATCTCTTCCTCGATGAATTCCAAATTTAATTATTCCTCTTGCGATAGTTCTTCCCCCTCTCTAGTCCATATGAATAACTCATAAAATGATTCTTTAGTCTTGAAATCTTTAGAAAAACTTTGGAACTCCTCAAATAATTTGATGATCATCTTATATTGGGGCATAGTTCTTCCTTTCACTTGTAAATAATAAAAAAATTTAAGAGACTTCTTTTCATCTTCTCTTAAGAATATGTACTCTTTATACCATTTGGAAACCTCTTTTGCATTGTTTGACTATAACAGTATCCCACTCTTAAAAATTGATTTGAAGAAACCCATGACTCACATCAATCATCCAATAACTTAATTTACCCTACAAGCTGGAAAGATCACAACTCTGATACCAATGTAATATCTCAATTAAACTATTTTGAAAATACTAAATAAATTGTCAAATCGAGTATCTTTTAAATTGCAGCAAACAACACCACACTATGTTTAAATGATAAAAAAATGATGAGTAAATTTTATTCACTGGCATAATCATGAAAATTAATATTTTTTCTGTTGATAACATCATCCAACAACAATGCACAACTATTGTGCAAAACTCAAGAGAAATTGCAAACTGAAAGTTACTATTGAAAACCCAAATCACACATCCAACTCTAGAATTCAAGATGTTATTTTGGATAGAAAAATACATTAAGGAATGCTTTGAAAATAAAATATATTTTTTGTTAACAATAGCAACACCAATTGATAACCCAAATGCAAGCAATCCCTTAGATTTCCAAACTGCACCAAATAGTGAAATCGGGTACAATGAAATTTGAGCTATAATCTTAAAATTCATCATAAATCATTGTGCCAATGGAAAATAATTAATTTTTTCTGATATTAAAATTTTAGTACACTATTTTGCTTCTCATGACAGCAGCAAACAACAACCCAACACTATGTTGCAATTTGCACAATGAGAAAGGGAAAACAAACCCACAAATTGTAACTAAAACAATATATCTTCTATTACAAAATCATCAACACTCTAAATAGAGTTTTAGCAGCATAAATCCATGAGTAAAACATGATAAAACAACTATAAAATTGATAACAACAACAATCTAAAACTATGCCAAAATCTAAGCATTCCAAAACATAACCCTACCAAACAACTCAACCAAAAATCCACATAAAAGCCATCTTTTAGCACCAATGCAACTCCTATGTGAAGTCACGATTGTAGAACCTTAGAGAAAATATCCTTGAGTCCAAATATCCTTGTATTTCCATCCTTAGATATTATTCCCACAATGGTTTAGCAGCCTTTGCACGTAGAGAAAACGTCTGGCCAAAATTTGCAACAAGAATACCTCAAAATGAAGCCTAAATTCATGTTTTATTGAAAAATCATCAATTTCCAAACTAGTGACCCAAAAATCATGACTAAGGAGAGATTCCCTTTAGCATTTAGTACATGTGACCTCCGAAACCAAGTGTAAAAGCAAAAATCAAGTGCACTCAAGGGAAATAATAAAATATTTCCATTTCTTGCACCACTTCATAAGCTAATAAAAATATATTTTGCCTTTTTCCAAAAAGCCACACCAAAATTGGCTCAATTAAATATTTCATAAATATTTGATAAGAAACCTCCCAAATTATCTTAATTAATTCACCTTGATAAAAGAAATTTCCTGATTCCGCTGTAGGACCTGATTTGTTATTTTGGGAACCTAACTAAAAACAGTAATTTTCTATTTTTAGAAATTTCAAGAAAAGGGACATTACAAAGTGTTAGAATTGGCTATGGCTGCCAAGATCTTTGGACCAAATAGAAATCACAAAAATATGTGTTGTTTACAATGAGAGAGGCCCCTTGGTTATATAGCCAAGGTGATAACATAGAAGGGCATATGATTATGACAAGTGTCATAATCTTATGACATGAGACAACTATGAAAAGCTATCACTCCACCTAAAGTGGAAAAGTGATAATGTGATAATCACCACAAATGATGGATCACCAACAAAAGGTGGAGAGGTAATCACATGATATTTCCATGAAATATGGATTTGATAAAGTAGTAACATGATAAGTCCACCAAAAGTGGGAAAGCTTCAACTACCTCCTATGTGGTCCCTAAGTAAACTTAACTAAGGTGTAATTATGGCCTAGGACAAGGTACAACACATTTAATTACACCAACACAAATCTTCCAGGGATGAGGTCTCTACTACCCTTTTTATTACCAACCTCCCCTAATATTTTTTGATGCCTCTGCAACCTTAAGGCTTATTTGTGTAAGGGTCAAGATCCCATATTGCAAGGGTCTCCCATTTTAGGTTGAACTATGATCCTAAAAATTCCAATTGGGCTTTCTCTTCTAAAGAGAAAACCTCTTCATCTTTCTGCCTTATTGTATCAAATACTATTTATGTTGCAATTTCCCATTCAGGGAGCAATAACAAACCAATCTCCTTAACCAATTTTCTCCCTTCATCAAGGGTAATTTTTCTTACATAAAAAATGAATTTGGCTAACACCTTCTTGGTGAAAATATAATATTGGTTAGTACACACATCTACCTTTACCTCATCAAGCTTCTTGTGGAATCATTCCTTTTTAGATTTGATGAAGAAATCCTTGAATTCCTAAGTTTTAAAAAATTCATCATCAAAGATGAATTATGTGCAAGTCATGGCTCTCAAATCATTGGCTTCATCCCTACCCATTGTCACATTTATGTCCAGTATTCCTTGATGTATTCTAACACTATTTTCCCTAGGAGGAGAAGAATTTTTTTGATGTACCTCATGTTTCATTACCTCTATTTCCACTTCTTAATTAGTTCCAAGAGGATAATCAACCAAATATGGTTTCTCTATTCTTCTTTTCTTTTGAGGTTGCTCCCTTGGAGGGGAAAGTAGTGTTAGTGTAATTAATTATTTATTACACTAGCATAAGTTAACTTAGGTCTTAATTAATCATATTAGTCCTAGGTTGCATTTTATAATTTAATAAAGTTGTTGAGATAAGATTCCCTTCTCGAAGATGAGTTGTCTTTCCTAGAACTTATCTCCATCTTGTTATCATTCCCTAGGTAGTTGGTTAGGGTTTCTTGTTGTCATATGAAGTGTGATTTGAACACTTGGCAACATCTTTGCATTCTAGGTTTAGCACTTGCCTATATAATCAGGCATATGCACTCTTTGTAAAATATCTGATAGATCATAATAGAATCTCTATTTGAATGCCATTATCATACTTTCTTTGTGGTTGAATATTTATTCCTAGCAAAGGTCCTCCATTGAAGATTGCATTGCAACTTCATCAAGGACACCTGTGCACCCATCATTCGAACATGGTATTAGAGCTATTCTAGTGAAGGTTCATCCCATGATCAAGAAAGTTTGGCTAGTGAGATTCTTTGTAGGCATAAGGGTTTTCTTTGCAGGCTAGTTGGTTCCAGCCGGGGACTAAGCTAATTTTTGGAGCAGATTGAGTCAGATCCGAGCTCGCCATTGTCTTCAGAAGGCCTCGAAACCCTAGGATCACCTGCCCATTTGTCCAATTTGGGCATATTTCATCTGGGAGCCATTTGAGGTATTTAGGGTTTTTTAGATTGTGTATGATCCGTACAGTTTTTGCAGAAATAAAATTTCCCCTTTCAGTCCTCCATCATGGCAATTTTTTTTTTAAGTCATTGGGCAATTTTTCTTTCAAAAAACGGGCTCATTTTTATATAGTTTTGGCAAAAATTTGATTTTGCGGGCAACTGGTAATTAAATTGAAGGTCGGCATAAACATTTCTCCTCTGCTACTATAGTTTTATAATCATCGGCATTTTTTTTAAATTTTTTTTGCATTGCCATAAAGGCATTATTCAAAAAATATATATTTGGGGGTCATATTGTTTTCCAGTATGCAGATATTGGTTGTCGGCCACTTTTAAACCTTTTTGCAGGGGGGACGGTGCTTCTACATACCCATCACATCATTGTCGGCTACTTTCTCCACCCATCTAGCCTGTCACATCCCCACTTGCATCACCGAAATCTACTCCCTGCTGCCAACTAGAGCTCCTCCCATCGGTGTCCTTCCGACACGTTCCCGACCAGTCTCCGTCCAACGCCCCGACCGCCATCTGACCCTCCGCTCTATCTAAGCAGTGCCGTCGCTTTGCCTAAGATCTCCACCCCACCACCGCTAGTAGTGGCATTTTGTTTGCTAGCATTAACCCCATGGTCACATCAAGGACCTAGGGCTGTTTTTTTAGCTTCAGGTGCTTATTTTTTGCACCTATTCAGTCTGCAGGCCCTAATAGGGCAGATTTTTTCAAATCGCCATATCTTCGCGCCACGGTGTCAAAATTCGACAAACGAGATATCGTCACAAAGAGAATTTGGTCTACTTTCCAGTGGTGCAATCTATTTTATAGAATTTTTCTCTCAAAATATTCTACAGTTAGCGAAATTCCCAGTATGGCTACATTTAGTTTTCCAGACTTGACATCACAGGATGGCTTTGCTTCAGGGATTGCTGACTTGGCCACTTCTACAAGTTTGAAGGATATTCTTGAGGGGATATCACTCCTCTATTCAGATCTTACTTTGGAGATTTCCCTTGAGTCTCCACATTTCATTGTCTCAACCTTAATTGGGAATCTTGAGACTATCTTGGGGGCACTTGGTTTCTCTTCAGAGATTTCATATATGAGACTTCCTCCATCTTCATCGGAGTTTCTTTTGCATCTACCATTGGATTGGCTTCAGTATTCTCTCAATGGTTTTGAGGAAAAATCATTATGGGGGGGAAATCAAGTCTCCATCTATTCCTTTGATGGAAGGAACATCACATTGTTGTCTTTGGATCATGTTTTGCATCATCCTAATTTGTCACCTTCTACATTGATTGGGTATGTACTTGAGTGGGTTGTGGCATCTTCATCTTCATCAGGAAAGGAAACACATGAGCATATTTCAGAGACATCATCCACATTCATATACATCCTTCCTTCCTTCAATTCCTATCCGGAATGGGAAGCTACCCTGCATCTCTACATGGTTTTGTTTCTTCCGAAAAGGAGACAAGTTGTTTGTCGACATTGGATCATATTTTGTCTACATACTCTTACCTTTTCTGCAGGTGATCACATATTTTGGGGGGGCTATTTAGTCTCTCTATTTCCCTCCTATGGGGGGGCTTTTGATTATATTGTATCCATGTGATGATTTTTGTCCTTGGGAGGATGATGTTGAGTCCTCCAATCATCACCTTTTGCATTTTATCTCCTTTTTTGGAGAGGGATTTTCTTCCCATTAGGTTCTCCCCTTTTCTCCGTTTGTGGGAGATAGTTGCATTTTCATCCTATGTACATGGGTACCTAAAATAGCCATTAGTCAGAACCCATCATCATCTTGCATAATCATTGCATTTTTCATTTCCTCCCTAAGTTGCACTTATGGGGGGGTGTTAGTGTAATTATTTATTTATTACACTAGCATAAGTTAACTTAGGTCTTAATTAATCATATTAGTCCTAGGTTGCATTTAATCATTTAATAAAGTTTTTGAGATAAGATTCCCTTCTAGACGATGAGTTGTCTTTTCTAAAACTTATCTCCATCTTGTTATCATTCCCTAAGTAGTTGGTTAGGGTTTCTTGTTGTCAAATGAAGTGTGATTTGAACACTTGGCAACATCCTTTGCATTCTAGGTTTAGCACTTGCCCATATAATCAGGCATATGTACTCTTTGTAAAATATCTGATAGATCATAATATAATCTCTATTTGAATTCCATTATCATACTTTCTTTGTGGTTGAATATTTCTTCCTGGCAAAGGTCCTCCATTGAATATTGCATTGCAGCTTCATCAAGGACACCTGTGCATCCATCATTCCAACAAGTAGAACCTGAGGAGGAGAAGGTGGTGCTACATGTGGTGGAATTTTGGGGTTATCTCCCCTAATTATGGGTCCTTTAGGTCTTTTGACAAAAGAGTAGACAAAAGGATCTATCTTGTGCTAGCAAGTTGGCCTTTCTTCCAAAGCTAGGGCTTTTCCAGTTATTTTTTCATGTTTTACAAGATCATTTAGATCCTAGCAATTGGGTCCCTTATTTTGGCATAGACCCCTTGGTAATCGGGATTCTTTTAGCTTTGGAATTCTCTACTTTTTTAAATCCTGACCATTTGACCTTTCTATCATTGGCTTCCTCTTCATCTTTGTAATTTCTCAAGACATCTTCCCCAAAGTGTAGTTAATGTTGGAAAGCTGACCTTTTGATGCTTGTTCTAACTTGACTAATGAATTCTTTAGGATCACAAGAGATTTAATTTTCTTGGGCCATCTTATGTACTTAAATAATTGGATAGAATTACTCCAATCCTTCTCCAGTGAATGCGAAGTTACAAAAAATGGTAGAGAATGGGGAAATGATCCCTTTTCTTGCCCCTTAAGATGGGCCTTGTCAACCTCAATGATTTACCACATGATTTACAAAATACCAACCTGTAGGGCACATACCTTGGTAGCACATGAGGACCCACATGACATCCATATACTCTCATGACTATGGAGTCAACGTGGAGATACCAATCTCCCCAATTACGTTGAAATTCTAATTTTGGTGTCTTATCCCTGGGTCTAAGGAAATCCAAAATTTCTTTTTGCAATTTGAATTATTCAACTCCCAAGTGTGAAAGGACCTTCTTGAAAAAATGACTTTTAAAAATAACATAGCTAGATGTATTGCAATGCATATCCCATATATGGGTTCAACATTGAATAGGAAGGAGACCTCCCTTTCCATCTTCCATGTGAATTTGAAAGGAATTTTCCCACTTCCCTCTTCCTCCATATAAGAGCATATGACAAAAGAAGGAATACCATTTGAAATTGATGAATTTTTTACTCTTTTTGATTTTTATCAGCTTCTTGAACATGTAATTAGCCATGTAGGTGGAAAAATCAAACTCAGTGTTCACCATTGGATGTTGAATATCTACAACCATGTACATAAGAGGTACTCACATCTTTGTGTAGTATCTCCCCCCAAGACTTGACATAATGCATAGTAAGTTCTTATCAAATAATCCTCAAAAGTATCTAAATTGAATGGCTTAGCCTCATTGGCAATAATTCTTATAATTTTTTTTATCGAAGCTCTTTAATATGTGCCTAGGGAGCCAATGCACCCTGTAGCTATTTCAGTCTTATTGATACTTTTTCTTAAAAAGGTCAAATTCTATGACCTTATTGGTAGCTAATTTTAGGTCAAATACCTTGGATATGAAGGCCTTGTTAATAAGAATAAATTCTCCTCCATTTTCAACTCTAAAAACCCTAACATTCTCATCATAGTGGCTAACAATATATCTAACCAAGTCCACATACATAAATATGTTTGGGACCACAAGTTTCCCCAAGTCATATGTCTATACATTCAAAATGAGAACCAAAATTTCTCTTCCCATACTAGTGCACAAATAATTCCCATTTAGTGAGGAGAAGTACAACATCCCTACATTCTCTAAAAAATTATCTACTAATCCAAATGTTGCACCAAGACCATGAGGCCAAATTTCTTTCCATGTTGAACCAGGGAGTTAAAAAATTAGGTCCTCATTGAATGGCCTTTTTGAGGTTGAGGGTTGGTCCTTTGAACAACTCATGGTTACAATTCAAGCTCAAACTACGGTTTTTTGATACTTTCAATTGGTAATTAAGTTGGACAAGAATTTAACTACAAACCCTAGGATTTTAAATTAGATGAATTTTATAGAAGAGTACTTATTTGATTTTCACTATTATGGAAACCCTAGTTTTTTGCAGAAAACATTAGAGCTTTACAAATTCCTTTGCCAAATACTTTGAAGATGCCAAATGAGTTAAAATATGAATTTTATTATAGCATTTATAGAAGAGATTACGATGAAAATCTGTTAGAAACCCATATTTTCCACCATTACTCTTAGTTTACATGAGCTAGAGCCTCCAACTATCCATTTTACAATTTTGAACATGAGTCATCAATTTCTTGATAACAAGACAAGATTCGATAGTTGGAGATGACTTGACTGATTTGAAAATATTTGGCACACGTCAATGGATCTTTGACCAATCAAATGAATCCACAAGGGAGAAATTTACATGTCATAAAAAGTGGGGCTATCAAAAAATTCAACTAAAAAGTAGCAACTTTCCACAATTATGTAGCGTGAAAATAAAACCATTATGAAGAGCTTGCGGAAACCCCTTGAGATTGCACCATGTGTGCTCATTCTATTAGCCTTTGATAGAACACCTTTGGAAACATTAGGAAGGATCCGGGCGTCCTCTTTCCATAATTACACAAGCTTCATTTAGGTCCACTTGAAACATCCCATGGACTTGCGGAATACCTTTCAAGTGTGCCACGTGTCACACCTTGGTCTTCACAAAAAAATTAAAACCTTGATGCCACATGGTAATGATTCCAAAATTCCAAAAGCATTATTTCCTTAATAAAATATTCCATGTGGAATGGTAGAATGGGTTAAAAAGTGGACACCTATCCTTCCTTCTATGGGCAAATCAAGTGACTTTATTAAAACAAATACAAATTTTATGCCTTAAGTGAGCTCTAGGAAAGGGGGTTAGGAAATTAACAACATAGGGGGACATAGACTTAGGACTTTAATTTTTTTGAAAATATTTAAATGATTCCACTCGGTATCCTAATAGAAGGGGTGGGTAAACACACGATATAAAAGCCTAAAGGTTATTACTTAAGTGAGCGGAACTCTGATTATCGATCAACAATGAGACATAAGAAAAGTGTAGGGGCTTAATATATACACTAGGGTTTTGGAAAGTTAAGCATTTTAGAGGCCCTAATACACAATTTTCTCACACTTCCTTGCACAATTCAAGGTTTTTCAAATCTCAAAAGGCCAGAACTCAAACTAGCTCCACCAAGTTCTAATGTTAGGGAAAAGAAAGATTGATCTAGGTTAATCTACTAGTTAGATCTAGGATCTCTTCTTTTACACTACATTTTGGTGAAACTGACACATCCTACACTAATCAAATCTTTTGATTTTTATTAAATATCCTTAGATCTAAATTGTCATTCAGAATTTTAGATTTTAATTTATTTGAATTTACAAAAAAAAGTGTGTTTAAATTGGAAAAGAAGTGTTATTTCTTTGTCTTTTGTAAAAAAAATGAAATCTTATCTCATTATTTTTTAGTAAAACATCGGATCTATTGTCAAAAATGGTCTTTTTTGAATTAGTGCATGAATTGGATTGAATATAATTTTTTTTTTTGAGTAATTAGAAACCCTGATTCATTGCATTAAGTTGCATTTTATAAAAAAATTAGGAATATTACAAATTTCTTAGTTTTGTGCAATATTAGACCTAGATTGTCATAGTCTTATATTTGTGCATACTATGCCACCTATTTAAGATTTTAAAATTTGAAAACCTTGCATTTCTTTATTAGGGCAACCCTCACCCTTGACCTACCCTTTTCTACTCATTTTTTTGACAGTGTGACCTCTATACCCTCTACTAAGATCTAGACTCTATTTCTATAAAATTATTCTATAACAAACCTAATCTATTGTATTGGATCAATGCAGCTTAAGGAACCAAAACATAAGAAATTAAACATTTTAATTGGAATTTTACTATTAGTTTAAAAAAAAATCTTTTTTATATCTTTTATCTCTTGGAGGAAGTAAGGCTATCCAATCACGTCAAATCTCTTCCTACAAGAATTTCATGCATTTGATGATCCTTTTAGTAGTGATGCTTTTGATATGTTAGATGAAGCCCTTGATAAATTAATCTCATCAAAGTCATCCTCTAAGACTCCTAAAACTTCAATATGTCAAATGTCAATAAATGCCATAGATTCAATATCACCAAAACTTATCATTTTTCCTCCTTTTTATAAATATCAACTACAAAATCAACGTGTTCTCATTATTGGACCTCATTTAAGTCAACCAAAACCTCCTAGTGATATTTTAAATTTTACAAAACAACTTACTAAAAATAATCATATATAAAAAAATGTATTGCAACAACCATGTTATCATGCAATTTCTCATACATACAACACTCAAGACAAAAAACAAGTAAAAAAATACTAGTCATTCCCTCTTCAATCCAAGCTAAGATCTCCCTTTGGGACTTAATTAAAAATTCACCTACCTACCATGGTATGCTCCAAGAGACTTTGTAGAAGATTGTTATACCATATTCTATTAAACTGAATGATGTAGTAGCCTTGTTGGATGTAATGAATACAACAAACTAGATATTGTTGGGAAATTTATGCCTCACCTTTATGGATCCCTTTTGGACTTGGGCTGTTTCTCCATGTTTCTGGCCTTTACCATTGCACCACTGTAAGCTTTCTTTGGAGGCGTAGTTGAGCAGTTTACCGCTTTACCACAAGCCACTCTCCTTGGTCTGACAGTTGGGTAGTGTTACCACCTTACTACAACGGTCTCTTCCCTGCTTGGTAGTGGTGCAATGAAGGCTCAACGGTCTGTGTGGATGTTACCTCCTTATCACAGGGGTCACTCAGAGGTGGCATGGTAGCACGGTTAGCAACGTAGTGGTGAAGCGATGTCCTACCTCCTTGTCACGAAGGTTGCTCATCGGTGGTGCGGTGGCAGAGCGATGCCTTACCTCCTTACCATGGGGTCTTTGTCTGGCGGTGGAGGTAGCATGATGAGCCATGTGAGAGTTTCTATTGGTGGTTGAAGGGTGGCAGTTATGTTTGGCAATTATCGCCTTACCGTGGGTAGTGAGAAGCCTCACCATGGTGGCCATGGTAAGACTGTTGGTGGTCTGCCAAGGCAGTCACTGCCCTACCGTGGGGTGGCTTGGTGACCTCCATGGTAGGACGGGTGTGACCGTGGTGGTCTACCTAGCAGTCATTGCCATACCACGATGGCGCCATTAAAGGCTAAGAATGGGTTGACATGAGCTCACCGCCATACTGCGGTGGATGTTTGGACTCAAAGCGGTAGCGCAGGGGAAGCCAGTATGATCTCGAATCTTGGTCAACTGAGCTTGACCAAGCTTGACTCAGGGTCAAAGTAGTGAATGAATGGGAAAGTGATACGTGGAATTATCTTTAAGATCTAGTTGTTCAAAGGCTTATTTTTTGATTGCGATAGAGCTGCATTAAATGTATGGTCTGGAGGTTGATGGATTTGTAATCTGCAACCATTTTAATGTTGTGCAGCTCTATGCACCTAGTTGAATAAGTGGTGCACATTATCAGAGAATGATGGAAGCTTACATGTAGGATAATTAATTATCATGATGATTGTTGCTTGCTGGAACGGGTAGAATAGGTAGGCACACAGTTAGAGATTATAGAGTAATCTCGTGTACAAGTCAAAGGTGATGAGTGAAGAGAGAGAGAATGAGAGTATTCGAGCTGTTTTGCATATTGTTGTAACTGTGAACACTTAGACTCTTAGATCTGAAAAGATGTGAACCTGAGATGCCTAGAGGATGGGCTAGCCATGAGGCTGACTATGACAATCAGCTGAGGATTTGAAGGGAATCTACATAGTATGTCTTTTGAAGACATTGTAACTGTGTCAAGATTTTGTATTTTGTGTTGCCTGCATTCTCCAGATGGACAAGATGTAATCTTCTAAAGAGCATAGCTCTAAAATTGTATTGTAACTGTTGTTTAATAATACAATTTGATTTGAGTGTTTTGGAGGGTGGGGTTTTTTACCTGAAAAGGTTTTCCCCACGTAAATCTGTGTGTCCACATGTTTGTCTTTCATGGTTGTCTAATTCTGCATTCTTGAATCTATGCTTGTGTTGAATCTTCTATCTTGTTTGTATTTACTTTTCTCAGAAAGATCAATGGGGGATCCACTGTGCCTATTTCTGCTTTATGGCATAGTTTGTGTCTTTGATGTGATTTGAAGAAATGAAAATCACTAAGGCACTGTTGTTTTTGACGTCCGTTCTATGATGACAGACCCTCTGTATCCCCAACAAGTGGTATTAGTATTGGTTAAGGGAGGTCAAGGATTGTTCATGATACCAACAAGTGGTATCAGAGCCTTCTCTTGGTTACTGAAGTTATGGGTATTTCTCCTTTGAAGATTTCTTAGCCTAGAAAGCTTGAGGAAATCTATAGGAATCTATTATTACTTGATCCTTTCGATGAGTAGAAGTTCTTGCTTCTTTGATTAAACACACAACTTGAAAGATGATGGAGACAGATGGAGGTGATCATATTGTGGCAATGTGGGATGAGGCTCATGTTTGGAAACAAATGATCTTGATGCAAGGGGTGTGAGGTATGCTTATGGTTGTGTTGCAGCAAAGCATGGTTCATACTGGGTGTTTGTGTGAGAGGCTCCTTGGTAGTATGGAATTGCTTGTGTTGTTGTTCAACCATGGAGTATTGTGCTTGTGCTGGGTGTTTTGACTTATCACTAAAGGTGGTTTCTCTATTGCTCTAGTTGCATGAAGGCTATTAAGTTGATCTGGGTGGTCTGAAACTTTTGTATAGCCTGCCTTTCTCGTATACCTGTGCATGGTTGTGGTTTTGGAACCGGTCTGAAATGGACCTGTTGTTCTTGTTTACCTATATCTTACACTCGCATGTTTGAGATAGTATGTTTTTATGATGTTGATGATGTTATGCTTATTGAATGACTAATAAGACATCGAGACGATGTCTCTTCCAAGAGGGGAAGGATGTCACATATAGATTTTCATTGACTTATTTAAATGCAAGTATTAATTACTATGTCGAGATTTAGATAAAAATAAAATTATTATTTAATGATAGTTAAATTGAAATTCAAATTGAAATGAAGTTGAAATTGAATTGAAATTGAAATCTAAATGAAATTGAAATTGAAATGCAATTGTTATTATTTGAATTATATTTATATTTATCACGGGGTTTGTCATTACTGATGATAAATCAAGTGCAAGTGAATGAAGGAACAGGTGAATGTGATTGAAGGCGAGAACAACGATCGGGTAGAGTTGTTTAGCCAATTGACATTTACGAATAGATGAGATCTCACACACTCACATAGATGAATATTTTAATGTATTATGCGTATATCATGTTTTTGAATTGAAAATTTAGTTTTAATGTGATTTCTCAAAAATTGTGAAAAATGCACATGATTTAAATGATGATTTTGTTAAATTTGATGAAATTGACTTGAATTAATTGATGGATTGCTTGTTTGAATATTTAATCATTATTTGGAAATATTAAGTTTGAAATTTCAAAATTTAAATGCAATAGATTTTTATTTCGAAATTTGATTAAAATATAATTATTTAAAGTGTTTTTGAAATTAAATGCCTTTTAAAATTTTAATTTATGAAAGGAATGTATTTTTAAATTCAGAAATTAAAATCTTAAATTGGCTAAATTGAAAAGAATTAGAAAACAAACATCCATTCAAATTTAAAATTGGATTTGCATTCAAAATTTGAACTTTAGTTAAACATGAGAAAGAAAATATCTTATTTTATCAAAAGGCATTCAAAATAAATAAATTGAAACATAGAGTTTAAATTCGTTAACTGAAGATCAATGAGCAAATGGTGGATCTCATTCCTTGTTGAGATCAATGCATGTAAAACAGAAAAAGAGATATATACCAAATAAAATCCGAAATTGAGACACTCAAAATTTACACACACAGAATTCAGAAATTGAGAAAGACTTGGAAATATTCATTTTAACTTAATCTTGAACAAAATAGAAACAAAGGAGAGAGATTTCCTGGTAGGCAGGAAGGTGCACAAGGATTGCCACACACTCATCAAGGAAGGAGTGTCCAGGCAAAGGAGGCGGGGATAATTTGTACAAAGCATGCTAGGAAGGAGCTTCCTTCACCCACGCATTGAAGGAGTAAGGAGGAGCTAGTGGAGAGTGCGCACAACCTTCCACACCACACAAAATGCCTCTTCTCTCACACTCCCCACACACCTGCAGGGAAAAGGGGTGACCTGGGAGAAGGTACGCAACCTCTTCTCCTCCTCCATTTCATTGCCTCTCCCCTCATACTCCATACGTAGGAAGCAAGGCAGAAAGGCGCGGCCTTTCACAAGGAATAAAGGTTGTTGAATATTTCACTCTCACCTGCGCATAAAGGAAACAAACTTAAAGGCTTCTAGTATGCAAAAAGGAAATACGTGGCCATAGAGAAATAGAAGATAGAAGAAAAAGGCAGAGGAAATTCACAATTGCTTTTCCAGAATTTATAAATTACCAGGTAGGAATTTGTTATTTAAATTTTAAATTAGATCTTTCAATTCCATTTCAAAATAATTCTGGAAGTGGATATTAAATATTAAAGAAGATCTTGATTGATAAAAATTAGGAAAGAGAGATTTAAATAAGGATTGCAAAAAAAATTCATTCAAATTTTATGTAAATAGAAAAATAAATAGACTGCCATTATTTTTCCAGAATGTTAAGACAAATTGAGAGACAAAGATTATAGGAGAAATCTTCGATTAAATTCTTGAAATATTAATATCGATCAAATTTAGGAATAAACTCAAAACATAAAACAAGTTTTAAATTTAGAATCAGAAACATATTAAATAGAGACTTTGTTGTTTTTGTTGAGAATTTTAGAAATACTGATTTGAAATCATGCATTAAACAAAGAAATGAAATTTAGGAGAATCTATTAAATCATGCATTAAACAAAGAAATGAAATTTAGGAGAATCTATTAAATCATGCATTAAACAAAGAAATGAAATTTAGGAGAATCTATTATGAACAAAAAATAGATATATTTTGCTGACAGAAAATAACGCTTGAAAATTGAAAATAAAAGACATAATTAAACTTCAAATTTGATTTATTTGAAAACCTCCAGAATGACTTTGAAACAACATTAAATTAACGGGAGTATAAATGAATGAATGTGTACTCTTTTAATTTTTGTTTTTATATGTATTTATTTAACATACTGGAGTTACACCTTCATTTAAAAACCTTTTTTGATAATTTAAAATTACTCAATTTAAAAATGTTAATTTTATGTCTTTTATGAATTTGAACGATGGAAAGAAACTCTTTTTAAACTTTTTTTCCTTTTAAAATAATGTTTCCAGTTTGATATTTTGAAAGATTGCAAAAGACTGAATTTGATTGTTTAGACCATGCATGAATGATAGATAATTCTGCATGTTATGTTTTGAGGAAAGTTACCTTCTGAGACGGGTGCCGAATATGGGTAAATAGAGAGTGTAGTTTTGCTTTTCCAAAACTGCTTTTATTGTCGTGCATGACATTTTACTTGGCCAAGTAATTTTTGTACCATTGAAACAGATGGATTATTGAACTTGCTGCCATATCCTAGTACCGAACTTGCTTATTTCTTAAATGAATTAGAAAAATGAAAATGCTTGTGGTTTACTAGTAGTACTAGGCATGCACCAGATTCCATCTTGCTCGTAGACTGCTTTTTGCTAAGAAATTCGTGCAGGGTCAGGTATTTCTTGATTGACTAAGAAATTTTGGGGAAGTGTAAGCTTCGAGGTTGGGCAGAAAAAGCACCTGATCTTTGTTCTCGTCTTCTTATTGAGGATTTTCTTTTGGATGGAAGATCAATAGACTGCATATTATTTTATGCTTTATTATTGTTGATGTATGTAATGATGAGCTTATGGCGACTGAATGCCTAAGTCTCAAATTGTAAATAATTTTATATCATTAATTGTATTTATAATTGAAATTGTGGAATTCGACACTCGTAAGATTTAGACTGAATTGTAATGAAATTATCTGATCGACTTTTATGTTGTTGTCGTGTAATTGACTAGTTCTTTGATGTCTAAATGAATGGAATGACGACTTTATTTTGAATATAATGGATCTTATTTAAAGTATTTGTCGAATTGGTTTTAAAGAGTTTTCCGCTCTTTACAATAGCTGTGAACCCCAATCCTATACCTGCACAAATACAAGAAGTAAACACATTAGTAAGCTCATATGCAAGATAAAACAAGAATTCCCTATGAAATCCATTTGTAATGCTCAAAATAGGAAAATGAAGAAACAAAACATGGAAAGATAAGTGAAATCCTAATTAAGCAGGCAAACTCTTGATCCCATGGGGGAATTGGTGCCAATTGGTGTGTCAAAATTGGCCCTTCCCAACTACTTTGTTGCAATGTTGATGATTTTTGGATGATTGAATCTCCTTGACGAGATTTTGGCATGCACATTTTTATTTTCTTGTTGGGATGTTTGGGTTTTGTCCAAATTTGAGTTAGCGACCCTATCATTGATTGCATACTTTCTCATTTCCCAAAGTTTGGGTTTGTTATTTGTTTGATTATTGTCATTGTCTTTGTTGTTATTTTTTATAAATCCTCTTGTAATGAGGTGACTTTCAATGGTGACCTCCTTTTTGATGATTTTTTAAAATATAAAAACACAATGGACTTGTAGATGGAAGGTCATTTCTTGGTTAAGGTTTGTGATGAGTTATTTTTTAGGGATTTACCAAGGGAAGTGACTTAGAAGGCTCCACCATTGTAGGAAGGAGATAAATATTTCTCACTTACGTAAAATGGTATTCCATAGATATAGTATTATTAGTGCATGCTCAATGTTCTAAGAGAAGTGAGTTACAAAATTCTCCAATAAGTTGAAAAAAGTGGTAACAAATCCTAGAGCTAGGTGTATCAACAACTCTAGGGATTCATGTAATAACCCACCCTTAATATTTTTTCAACTTGATAGAATTAGCCAATAATCAAAGATAACCAGCTAGAGTAAACTCCCTTCCACTTTCTAATCACCCAAATCTTGATGTGGGCAAGGTGAGAGCATATGGTGGTAAGGTTACAATGCTATGCTATAGTAATGAGCAACTTGTTTAGTGGCATGAATATGAAAACTTCAAACATAGGAAACATCCACTTATTTAGTGGGAATTACAAATTGCAAGAAAACACTTCGCAACAAGCCTACCAAGCCAAAGAAAGATCATTTTCTTATTCAGTGGTCATAACATGAAAGTAAGTAAAAATAAATGAATTATTCAATGGTAGTAGCATGAAAATAAGAAAGCTCAACCACTTATTTAGTAGGAGCACCACTTATGCAATGAGGTAAGTATAAAATGTGTACAAGAGAAAAATCACCAATGGTACTACCAAAGGTGTTACAATGAGCTCAATATAAAATATTCCAAGATAACATAAGCTATTATTGCACTATGAAAATGATGTTACCTAGAAGATCAACTCACCAAAATTTTATTGCAAAAATAAAATAAGAACTACCAAAAAGTTGTAACAATAATACCTCAAAAGGAAGACCCCCAAGTGACTCAAGAAGGTATGTAGAATTTTTGCAACAAGTCCGCTACAAAGTTTCAGGTTAAATAAAAAGTCAATAGTAGGTTGGAAACACCAATCAACAACCATCCAATAAACATAAATTCACAAAAATTCCATAGGGACTCTCCCAAACACTTGCAAAACCAAATACTATGCTAGGCATCAAGATGTAGACAATTTTTCAACCCCAAAGTGAATGGAAAACAACAAAAACATCCAAACACCACCATACCAAACTATACAACCTAGCTAGGGGGTGACTAGGTAGTAAAAATTATGTTTTCCTCATTCAAATCTACTAATTAGTGCAGAGGATTGCCCAAGTCCTAGAAATCCATTGATCCACCACCCACAAAAAAAAATCCAACCTTTTAAGAACTGTGAGTGAAAAGGTGGTATGATTGGGCTATGGAAAGGTATGAACCAACAACAACATAGTCAGAAACAACACTCCAAAATTCTCCAAACTGCACTGAAATAACTCAACCATATGCAAACAATACAAGAAATTACCAAAGAAATGTTGCACAGGCGGCTGTCGTTGCAACTAAAGATCAACCTCTTAATGCTTGATAAAACTGCTGAATTTATACAAGATCAAGATCCACAAGAGGTGGTTAAACCATGCCACAAAGCCCAAGCACTACGCTGGACTACGCCTACTACAAGAAGAGGAGACCAAGAGTCACACCTTGCAAAAATCACCCCCAGTGCAAGCACGAGGTTCAAACCTGTGACCTCGGCTCTGATACCAATTTTTGCACGGGAAGTTGTCGTTGCACCAAAAGATCGACATGTTAATGCCTAATACAATTTCTAGATTTATACAAGATCAAGATCCAAAGGAGGTGGTTAAACCATGTCACAAAGCCCAAGCTCCACGTTGGACTATGCCTACCACATGAAGAGGAGACCAAGGGTCACACCTTGCAACAAGAAATGCATCAAACAAAATTCAAAACTGAAAACATCACCAATATGCCCAATGAAAGCTCCTAAAATGAAGCTACACCCATCCAACTAGGGAGTACCTTTCAAATCTAAAACTAAAAATAACCATTGAGGGTTTTCATCCTTAAGGCCTTGAATAATTCCAACATCATCCCGACAACACTTCATTATAAAATTCTCAACATGACCAAATGAGAGCTTTGAGGGGGTTTAAATAGGAAATATGGTTCCCATTTTGAATTTTCTTTCCCTCCAAAAGGGATGCTATCCTTGGGAAATGCAATTTCATTTTATTTTTTCTTAATTCTTCCTTTTGGGCATCCAAGCTCAATCCCCTCTTTTAAAACAACTTTAAGTTCACTTTCCTAAGTGTGGGGTACAAAAGTGAGCTTAATAAACTTAAGTTATAACTTTCCTTTTTCAAACTTATAACTTTACAGCTTAAGTTGCAATATTTTCCTTTTACGAACTCTAAGGATAGTGGAAGCATTGAACTACCAAAACTGATGGAGCTCAATGGTGGAAACTACCATCATTTACAAAAATAGAAACCCTGCATTGAACTACTGCCAAGACCATTTCAAAAAATAACACTTACTAAAACTAGCTTACTACTAAGAATAGTAAGTGTGTCCAAATTCACAAATAGCCCAAATTGAGATGTAGTTGACTTATTAAAAATACTAAGTGCTAAAAATAGACATTGCTAAAAATAATAGGTAGTACCCACCAAGGATCTCAAAAAACCCAAAAAAAACTCTGGCAAGCCACTGCAATTACCCCTTGAAATACTATCAAAAATCTTCTAAGAATCTTAGAATCCCTTGAAATGCCTTCAAATAGCGTATGGGACTCTAAAAATAGGCTACTAGTCAATAGAAAGCCTAGGACTAAAAAAGGGTCATTACAGTCCTCCCTCCCTGAGATTGCTTGTCCCCAAGGAATCACAAGTCATGCACTAGTTGATTTTGAAATAAACTCAATTTGATTCCAAGATCCCAAATAAGTATAGGGAATCCATAGCTCCCCCAGATTGGAACACTATTCTACTAGGTACCCACAAAAGTAATCTCTTGAAGTTCCCCTATAAGAAAAAAACAATTAATCTCAACAAGATCTTAACTCCTTGGAGAATCGCTCCACACAATCAAAACCCTATGGAATCATAAAGGTAAATTTGATAAAATGAATGCTAACTTCCTAGTTTTCAGCTTCTTGCACTCTATCCTCGTGGTCATAATTGAAAAATAATATGCTATCCCAAACATAAGTACAAGTGAATGGATTAGAATAACAACTGATTGGTTCTTGTACACTCTTCCAACATGGATTTTGATTTCTCAACAACAACATCCTCTACATCGAAATCCATGAGTCAATCCTACTAAGGGGTTGAATGGACTAAAAATGTGCAAACTTGCAGCTTTCCAAGTCTGAAATGGTCAACTTGTGGTCTGATTTTTCAAAAATCAGCACCCAAGAAGAAGAGCACCTGCTACAAAACCAAAAATCCTTAGCTACAATGACTTCTTTGATCATGATCTTGGCTAGAAAATTCCTCTCAATTTTTATTAGCTCAATAATGTACCAAAAATTTCTCAAGATCTCTCTCCAATCCATTGGTGAGGACATCAATGGACTCATAACATAACTGTGAAGAAAGGTAACATCATCATTTTGTCCATGCCTACAATCTTGGGCACAAAAAATATTCCCCGACATGACTCCACCATGCTAGGGCTGCAAACAATTCATCACTTTGTGAGACATAACTAAAGGAAAACCGCTAGTATTTGAAAACTCCATGCAAGGGCTCATCACTCCAACATCATCTAATTTAACATAATACTCTTCCCCTTGTAGAGAATCCATAAGGCTAGCCTTGAAAGCATCACCAACTAAGGGTCTAAAGGAAATTGATGTCTCCATATTTAATTTCAAAGAAAGATTAGCATATACCAAATCAACTCCCAATCCAAAAATTAGATTGCCAAATAAGTGGAAATCATGACTAGGACATTGTTTTACTATTTCTTCATGCAAAAAAAGCTTTGAACTTACATTATCTTCTACTGCTCTAAAATTATAGCAAGCTCAAAATCACTTTTTGGAAACTCATCAAGGGTAGGCATGATGTAGTCTCCATGTTTCAACACATCCCATGTGGAACTTCATCTTCAACCTCACTTATGCATTCACAATCAAGAAACCTTGGATGATTACCAATCACAAAGTTTGACACATCCTCATGGTTTGATCTCAAATCATCAATAAGCTTAAACCACATTCTTTCCCATGCTTGGAAAATTCACTAGATGTTTCATATTCCATCACAAAGAGTGGATTATCATAAATTGACTTTGCACCCACTTCAAAGAGAGGATTATTAAGAATTTGAAATTCACTCATTTCCTCTTGCTCAAATCTATCTTGTTGATCCAAATCAGCACATACAACTTATGATTTATTTCAAAAAAACTCTAAATAAAACTCCTCTTGAATACTATTAATCTCATCAATTACTTGCTTGATTTTTTTAGCCCTTTGTGTATAGAAAAGATATATCAAAATTACTAGTGTAAAAGGTTTCATGTTCGAGCATCAGCTGAAAGTTCATTGGGTTGATAGGCACATGTTGGTAAGATTTAGTGGTGAATCTCCTTGACATCCTAATAAGTGCTTCAGGCTTTAGGCTTCAGATTCATTGAGTTGACATTATAATTTTAGAGGGAGTTGTTTAGTAGTCCCTTCAACATTCTGATGAACGATGAGTTGGCGGTAAAGCTTCATCGAGGAGATAGACACATATTGGTGGGACATAATAAGTAGTCCCTTTGATGTTCTGATGGAGTTGTATCGGCAAGACTTCGCCATATGAGAGGGAGTCATCATAGAGTCTCTTCAATATCCTAATGGAAGGTGTTGGAAATGGTGAATAGATGTAAAGGACTCTTTTCGGAGGGAGATGAATATATTAGCAAGACCTAATAATGAGTCCCTTCAACATGCCGATAAAGTGGAACCCATAGAGTGTTGATAAAGGTGAACACTGGTGACATTAGTTGTATGGTGATGACAAGGGTGACATGTAGGCACTAGGGACCATGTGGTCAAAGCTACAAGGTTCATCGACAAGACTTTTCCATATCAGAAGGAGTCTCTTGGGAGTCTCTTCAACAATTCAATGGAATGATAGGCACATCAGGGTGATAGTGAGAAATCAAAGAGATAAGGTTTCATTTCCCTTTGATATTCTAATGGGATTTCGATGATGGTAGAAGGTGATCATTTGTCTAGTATGGAATTTAGAACGTTAGTTTTTTGGAAATGCTTGAGAATTTTGTATTGAATGTTGTAGTGTGTTGGATTGAATATAGAAATGGTGAATGAAGATCAGAGTGAATGCAATGAACTGTTATTAGATTCATTCTATGAATTAACACCTGAAAAAGCATAGCTCTGTAACTTGTATGTAAAATTCGTTTTACTATAATCCAAGAGATCAATACTTTGATGTGTGGATTTTTTGTCGTAAGGTTTTTCCGAAGTAAAATTTTGTATTCATTCTCTATTGTCTATTATTTTATTTATGTATGTGCATCTTTATGTTCTATAATTACAAGTTTTGAAATATTTTCTATATCTCTCTCCTGAAGATTAGTATTAGAAAGGAATTTTCTACACTCTGCTTTCCTTTCAGTTGGTATCAGAGCTTGTCTAGCCTTGTTTTCCTTTTGGGTAAGATGGTTTTTTTGTGCTAATCTTTTTTAGTGGGAGTTTTGAAGAGAAATATAGTTTATAACTTATTGTAGGTTTAGGATGGCAAGCACATCTTGAAGAATAAAGATTGAGAAGTTCAACGGTGGAAATTTTGAGTTGTGAAAACTCAAAATGGAAGACCTTCTTGTAGATCAAGAGTTGTGGGATTTAGTTTCCTCTAAAAAACCATTAGCAACCTTGCAAGATGATTGGGATACAATGGACTAGAAATCCAAGGGTCTGATCAAACTGTGCTTGGCTAATTCAATTCTCTTGAATGTCTATGAAGAGAAGACAACAAAATTTTTGTGGAAGAAGTTTGGTAAAATTTATCAAGGGAAATCTCTAGTAAATAAGTTATTTTTGAGGAAGAATTTTCTTTCTTTAAATATGGAGGAAGGAGTGTTTGTTATAGATCATCCAAATGCATTTGACATGATCATTTCTTAGTTATCATCTATTGATGTGAATATTGATGGCGATGATCGTTTAATTCTCTTGTTGTGTTCTTTCCCTGACACATGGGATCACTTGGTAATGGCTATTGGGAGTACAACAACCACTTTCAAGATGGAATATGTGGTTTCTTCATTATTGTCATAAGAAATGTGGAGGAAATATTCTGAGATGGACAAGGAAGCCCTTGTTGTTTGAGGTAGATCAAAGGAGAAAGGGAAGAAGAAAGACAAGAAGTCTAAATCCAAGCCAGAGGGGAGATTGAAGTCTCTTCATAGAAAGTCCATGGTGAAATACTAGAATTGTGGGTAGATTGGACATATTCGAAAAGACTGTAAAGAGGAAAAGAAGAAGAAAAAGAAAAATAGTTCTTCAGAAAATGAATCTTCTCAGAGTGATGAAAATGCCTTCATAATGGCCTTAATGACTCAGGCATAAAAATATGTTTGGTTGATTGAATTAGGTGCGTCCTTTCACATCACCTCTCATAGAGGTTGGTTTTCAAATTATGAAAAGTATGTTGGTGGAAGGGTGTATCTGGGTGATGATTCTCACCTAGAGATTGTTGGTCATGGAAGAGTTAGAATTTAGTTTCTCGATGAAAGAGTGAAGGGAATTGATGATGTCATGCATATACCAGGTTTGGCTCAAAATTTACTTTATGTAAGTAAGCTTAATGATGTTGGTGTGCAAGTATCTTTCTTGAATAGTGTTTGTAAAATGACTAGAGGCTCTATGGTTCTGGCTAAGGGTGCATGAATTGGAACTCTATATAAGTTGGATGCATGCACAGTATAGTGTAATAGTACTTCTATAAAGTCAAGTAAATATGATCATGTATAGAAAGGAGGTTTTGTTCTTGAGGGTGCAAAATCTTTGGAGATGAAGCTCCTAGTAGAGAAAAAAATATTGTGGCATGAAAGGCTTGGCCACATTGGTGAAAAAGGCTTAAAATAATTTAAAAATAAAAGCTTGGTTGAAGGGCTTGATGATTGTAATCTTGAGTTAAATTTTTGTGAACATTACATATATGAAAAGAAACATTATGTTTCATTTTATTCTAGTTCTCATAAATCTTCTAGTGTTTTGGATTATATTCATGTTGATATGTTTGTTCTAGTTAATGTTCCTTTTTCTTTCGAAATCTATGTGTTTTATTTTGTTCATAGATGATTATTCAAGGACATTTGTTTATTTTCTCAAAAGTGAAACTGAATTTTTTAGTTGGTTTAAGGAATTTTAAACCTTGGTTGAAAATTAGACTAGTAGAAAAATTAAGTGTTTGAGGATGGATAATGGTGGTGGGTTTTTTTCAGTAGATTTTTATAAGTTTTGCAAGGACCATGGAATTAAAATTCATAAAACAACTCCTTACACTCCACAACAAAATGGAGTTGTAGAAATGATGAATATAATATTGATGGAAAGGGTGAGAAGTATGTTGAGTAGTGTTGGTCTAGAACAAAATTTCTAGGTTGAGGCTATAGTTACAAAATGTTATTTGACTAATAGATCTCCCACTTTGGCTCTTGTGGACAAGACACCTATGGAAGTGTGTTCTGGTAAAAATACCTTGTTGAGACATATTAGAGTCTTTGGTTGTGAGGCATATGCTTATGTTCCTAGTGAAAAAAATATCTAAACTGGAGAACAAGGTTGTAAAGTGTATCTTTCATCAGTTATGGAATTGGTGTGAAGGGGTACAAGCTTTGGAATCTAGTTACATAGAAAGTATTGTATAACAGAAGTGTGATCTTTTGTGAGTTGAAACCTTCTTCAATTGATTTGTAGCTAGAGGTGAAAGAAGTAGAAAAGAAGGATGTAGTTGAAGTTCCTCTTGCACCCAATAAAGATAAACTATGTACTCCTAGTGGAACTATTAGTGAGGAGATATCAAGCAGCTCTGAAAGTTCTAAACAAGATGAAGAACCTCAACCTTAGCTTTTGAGGAGGTCTAGTTGTGCTAAGTGACAAGCTGAAAGGTTTGGATATTCTATGTTATATTCTAGTTGTGCCTATGCTTTGACTGCTAACACTGATGAGCCTAGGACTGTTAGATATACTATGGGTATGTTTGATTCAAATTCCTAGTTTGAAGCCATGAATGAGGAAATGACATTTTTGAAGAATGAAACATGTAATCTAGTACCTTTGCCTGAAGAATGAAAGCCCATTGAATGAAAATGGGTGTTTAAAAAGAAGATTATTTTGGATGGTAGTTTTGAGAATCATAATCCAAGGTTGGTCGTGAAAGGTTATTCCTAGGTGGAGGTGATTGATTATGGAGAAATATTTTCTTTGGTAGCTAAGTTGACATCTATCAGATTTATGTTGTCACTTGTAGCTACACATGACTTAGAAATTGAGTAGATGGATGTGAAGACAACATTTATTCATGGTGATTTGAAGGAAGAGATTTACATTTCCCAACCAGAGCACTTCATTGAAAAATATAAGAAAAACATGGTTTATAAATTAAAAATATCTATATATGGTTTGAAGTAGTCTCCTAGAATGTGGTACCAGAAGTTTGATACCTATGTGTTATCTTCTGGGTTTGTGAGATCAAATTCTAATGATTATGTTTACTTTAAAACTAAAAATGGTTGTCTTCTTATTATTGCCTTGTATGTGGATGATATGTTGTTCATTAGGAATAGTAAGGATATATTTCTGAATTAAAATCTCAATTGTCAGCACAGTTTGAGATGAAATATCTAGGTTCAGCTAGGTATATTTTGGGGATGTGAATAAAAATGGATAGGGGAAATATAAAAATTTGGCTCAGACAGAGCAAGTATATAAATTCTATCCTAGAGAATTTTAATATGGTGGATTGAAAGCAATTAGTTGTTCTAGTGTTGCAAGGAATAATTTTTTGTTGTTGAAGATTGTCCAAAATATCCTACTAATATGGAGGACATGACCAGGGTGCCTTATGCAAGTGCAATTGGTATTTTAATGTATGTAGTGGTTTGTATTAGGTCAGACATTACCCAAGCAATGGGAGTGCTTATTCATTTTATGGATAATCCTGTAAGGCCGCAATGGGACTCTATGAAGATAGTTTTTAGGTATTTGAGGGGTACTTCTGAGTACACCTTATGTTATCATGGTTGCTCTATTAGATCTCAGTGTTCAGTTAACATTCATGGATATGTGGGTTTTGATTGGGAAGGGGACATTGACAACAAAAGATCCACCAATGGATATGTATTCACATTGTTTGGTGGTGTAGTTAGTTGGATGAGAAAGCGATAGGATGTAGTCGCTTTATCCACTAATAAGGATGAGTACATGGAAGAAACTCATGCCTGCAAGGAAGTCATGTGGCTTAGAATATTGTGTTCTGATGTTGGTTTTGGTGCAAGAAAGATTGATATTTTCTATGATAGTTAGAGTGCCATTTTTTGGAAAAAAATCCAACCTTCCATGCCAAGATGAAACATATTGATGTTTTGTACCACTTTTTTCATGATATGGTGGAGGATGGAAAGGTTATTCTAGAAAAAAATGATACTCTAGTGAATGTTGTTGATGAATTGATGAAGCTTGTGAGCATGAATAAGTTCAAATGGTGCACCAGTTCGATGGGCCTAGGGGCCTAGAATATTCAATGAATCCAAGCATTGGAAGGAGCCAGTAAGTTCTTCGTCAATTTGGATAATGTTGAGAAAATATGTCTCAAACTTACTGGTGTAAAAGGTTTTAGGTTCGGGCATCAGTTGAAAGTTCATCAGGTTGACAAGCACATGTCGGCAGGACTTAGTGGTGAGTCTCCTCGACATCCCAATAAGCTCTTTAGGCTTCAGGCTTCATATTCATCAGGTTGCATTACAATGTCAGAGGGAGTTGTTTGGAAATCCCTTTGACATTCCAATGAACAGGGAGTTGGCACTAAAGCTTCATCAGGGAGATGCACACATATCAAAGGGTGATGGACACATATCGGTGGGACATAATAAGTAGTCCCTTCGATGTTCTGATGGAGTTGTATTTGTGAGACTTCACCATATCAAAGGGAGTCATCATAAAGTCTCTTTGATATCTTGATGGAAGGTGCTAGTAGTGATGAATAGTTGCGAAGGACTCTTGTTAGAGGGAGATGCATCTATCAACAAGACATAATAATGAGTCCCTTTGACATGACAATAAAGTGGAACCTATAGAGTGTCAATAAAGGTGAACACTAGTGACATTATTTGTACGGTGATGATAGGGGTGACACATAGGTAGTAGGGACCACTTAGTCAAAGCTGTAAGGTTCATCGATGAGACTTTGCCATATCGGAAGGAATATTTTGGGAGTCCCTTCAACACTCTGATGGAATGATAGGCGCATCGGGGTGACAGTGAGAAATCATAGAGGTAAGGTTTCATGTCCCTTTGACATTTCGGTGGGATTTCAACGACGACAAAAGGTGATGGTTAAGTTTGTTTGGGACTATTTTTCTGGTATGGAAGTTGGAATGTCAGTTTTATGGAAACACTTGAGAATTTCGTATTGAATGTCATAGTGCATTGGATTGAATATAGTAATGGTGAATTAAGATCAAAGAAAATGTAACAAATTGTTTCAAAATTCATTCTATGAGTTAACACCTGAAAGAGCATAGCTATGTAACTTGTATGTAATATTTTTTTACTATAATCCAAAAGATCTATGCTTTGGTGTTTGGGTTTTTTCTCATAAGGGTTTTCCCATGTAAAATTTGGTATTCATTCTTTGTTGTCTACTTTTTATTCATGTATGTGCATCTTTATGTTCTATAATTGCAAGTTTTGAAGGATTTTTTGTATCTCTCTCCTGAATATTAGTATTAGGAAGGAATTTTCTGCAATCTACTTTCCTTTCACTTTGTTCATTATCTTGCTCCCTGACATTTTTTGTATCAGCTAGTTGATCTTCTACCTCCATTAGTGTAATCAAAGTATTTTCTAATATGACTTTTATTGAAACAAGCTCAATATAAATCTCATCAACCTTTCTATCTCTTTCTTTGAATGCACCAATAGCCTCCTTTACAAATTTGATGGCATAATCTCAATCTCTAATCAAGTGTAAGTACTCTTTTTTCACTGTTTCCAAAAATTCTTTGATAAGATACAAGTTTGAAGAAGTGACTCCACCCTCAACACCTTTCTATATTAGGATTTCAAGGATCTTGTGAGTGTTTTCAAAATTTGTGATGACTTGAATATCTTTATCATCGATGACCAATAGTTGATTCTTCAATTCACATAAATCTCTAGGTATTTTCTCAACTAAGTGACTTGGTTCTCAATGTAACCAACATTTTGAAATATCTTCATTTTTCAGGATCCATATGATCTTCAAAATATTCTTCCTCTTCACAATCACTTTGATTAAAAGTCATGTTAGCACCATACTTAAGTAATGATTCATTATTAAGTGCTTATTTAAAATATTCATCATGCTCTTCTACTAAATTCTCTAACAATTTGAACTGATGTTCTTCATGCATCGAAGATTCCTACCCAAATTATAGATTACCATCATTGGAATAATGTAGATGCTCCTCATTAGGTGTTGTTTTGAAAAATTTAGTAGCATTAAACCCTTCATTAGTAGTTGCAAATTTTTCAAATAAATCATACTGGAGCTTTGCCCTATATGCATCTTCATTAAATACATCTTCTTCTTCATAGGAAAGTCCAAATTTTTTGTTTCTCTCTTATTTGGCTTCAACTTTAGAAATTTTTGTTGTATTCTCAGAATCAACAAGCTCTTTCATTATCACACTATCTTCCTTGGGTTCATCATTGAATTTTTATATCAATAAGCTTGGATCTCGTGGTCCTATAAATGGTCAACCTTAATTTTGAAATTGAAGGCTCAATTAATTCACCATGGATGGTATATTTATTCAACATATGTTAATTTTTATTATATATTATCCACAAATTGAAATCAGTTCTTTCAGTAGGTACACTTCTCTCAACCAATTTTTTTTGAAAATAAATTGGGATCACATCTTGCTTGGATATTTCCCAATCATAAGCAGATCTTTCATCACCAATACTCATCATTATTTGTTCATTTAAATTTTTTGACTTTCTCCATAATAGCATTCTCTTTCTAGGTAAAGACTCAACAAGGGGATTATGATAGTCAATTTGAATAAGAATTTTCTCCTCAACATCGAAGACATTTGTTATTTTATCTTCATGTGTTTTATCAAAATTTGCTAATTTAGCAAACTCCAAATCAACATACTCACTACGGTTTTATCATCAAGAAGACTCATGCACTCTTCTTCTCTTGCAAAAGCATCACTAGAATCTTCTAATTCTACCTTATTTTCAACATCCTTTTTAGTATTGGATGTCTCTATCTCTTCCTTAATCATTCCCACTTCATTGTCCTTGCATTGATAACTAATTTTCCAAGGCTCCCTACATAGGAAGCAAATCTCTTCTCTTTTTAGCTCATTCTTACTAGTTTATTCATTAATTGTTGTTTTAGGAACCGCCTGAGTTCTTTGATGCAAATTATTTTGTTCATCTTCTTTCATACTTGGTTTCATATGTTTAGGTTTTGCAACTACCATTAGAAACTCACTTTTAATGTCCAAGTCTTTCATCAGCTCAATCATTGACATATCAGTTGTAGACATCTTTTCAACTTTTTTCTAGCAACGGTCAAAGACGGTACTAAAATGAACATGCAAAATACCAATAAAATTAGATATTTAACTAAAATTCTTCTACTGAACCTTAAATTTGACATGCAAGAGCTAAACATCTGAAATAAAAGTTTATACACCAACAAGCTAGTAGGAGAAATCAGCTCTCCCACCCTTATTTTTTTTCAAAACTTCACAACTTGTTAGCATTAGCCAATAATCAAAGATAACTAGCTAGAGTAGACTCCCTTCCGATTTTTCATCATCCGGATCTCAATGTCAGCAAGGTGAGAGCATATAGTGGTAAGGTTACAATGCTACACTATAGGAATGAACCACTTGTTCAGTGGCATGAGTATGGAAACTTCAAACATAGGAAACATCCACTTATTCAGTGGGAAATAAAAATTAAAAGGAAACACTTGGCGATAATCTAAAATATCAAAAGAAAGTGAAACAAATAAAAATAGGTGCATTAATGTGAATGGGGAAAATGGGGTTATCATGGGCCTATATTCCTCTATTTTATTATTAAATGAGATCCACACAATGAAAGGACTATCAATCTTGAGGTGATTCAAGACAAAGTGTGAATCTGCAAATTTCCTTTTTTTGAAAGGACAGGGGTCCTGATTAAACAACACTTTGGGGAGAGAGACTAAAAATTGCAAATCAAACCCAAAATGCAATCTACAACTTGGATCTTCAAGATTAAACTCAAAACTGATGGAACCAAAAATCAAATTACAAATCTGAGAGAGGAAAGATGATGCATACCAGTTGTAGACACTGAAAATTGGTCTAGGCCTGCGAGTACCACTTTCAACATAATTTTCTAATGTCCATGGTCATGATTAAATAATGTTAATTATTTAATGACTTTCTAAACAAATCTTTCCTCTATTAATTAAATAACCTTTTAATTATTCAATTAATGCATTATGACCTTATTCAACTTTAATTAATTAAATAAATCATATTTATTTAATTATGTCGCTAACTAATTAATTATGTTTCTTAATTAAATCATTTATTATTTAATTAACCCCTTTATCATATTTCGACTAATAATTAAATATTCATTATTTAATTATTCAATTAACCTTTTCAACAGTCAACAAAATAAATCATTATTTATTTAATTAAATTATTTTAATTTTGAATGTTGAATTAAATTAACATTTAATTTATAATTAATTGTTTTTGTCACATTCTTCTATCATCCATTTGACTAATTATTCACTCACCATCTGACTCAAGATCTATTTAAACCTGCTAGTTATCTCTAGATTCGATATCTGATCGTCTCTATGAAAGGACTCTCTGTCACAACTAGTCAATTAACTAATTCTAACTCATATGCACAAACATATTTATTAATTCAATATCTTTATTTAATTAATTAATTCATGTGTCCATTTGAACAGGTCATTCTCCAGGTTCTAACTTTATCTTTGACATTCAAAGTCTAATTCTTCTATTTTCAAAAACTTTCAACTGAAGATTACATTATTTATTAAATCTTGAACTCTTGTTCCTAAATATTTTTGAACAGTCTTAACACCAGATTAAATTATTATTATAATTTAATCTTTATCCTGCAGAATTTCCTAACTCATGTTCTAACTGACATAGAACTCACATCACATGGCATTCATCAATCTCAATCATTGATCTCTCTTTTGAATCTGAGTCGATCGTTTGAAAACCAACTTTCTATTAATTGGTTGATCTTTGGCATTATTCCTCCTCCCAAAATCTATATAATTTTTAGAAGAAATTATAATCTTTGATATTTTTCTTAGACATACATCCAGACTATGCTTGCATACAAATAGAAAATCTAAGGGCAAGAATACCAATATGGAAAAATGGAGAAGGACAATCAAGATAATTTGAAGAAGTTGATTGATATTCGGTGAGACTGTTCTGATTATTGTTTAGTTCATTTATCTCGTTCTTTGTTGTTTGATTTAGATTTATGCATGTTAGATTAGATTTAACCATCTTTTGATCGCAACATCCATTTCATCTATGTCACATTTTGTGAACCCGACGTGAAGCGCACTTCAAAATTCGTGACTCCATTTCTATTTTTTCATTTTTTATTTTGTAGATATCGTACAACAAACCACATCTGACTGATGAAATGACACATCTGAGCTCGTGAACCATATCTGAAAAATAGTGTGATGCATCAGACAACATAAGCCATAGCTAAGACCTCCTGCAATGCATCTGATTGTCAACATCGCGACGCATCTATGAATTGAAACGACGCATCTACCTGATAAAAAAAAAAAAATTTAATTTCCATTTTTTCGCATTTTGGTAATTTTTCATTTGTTTTATTTTTCACTAATCATTTGTTTGCAGCTGTGTTTTAGGAGGATAACGATGTTTTTACATGACGAAGCATAGAAGACTTTGAAAAATCAAAACCCTTTCTTTTCTACAGGATGAATGATAAAGACAACCAATAAACTACTAATCAATTGCATGCACAACATATTGATGAAGGATTTAAATTTTTAAAAATTAATTGTTATGTTTGGAAGTTAAATAATTATCATTTGGATTAAAATTAACCAGTGTTTTCTTTGTGTGGTGCGAAAGCACATTTTGTAAACCCTTTACGATTCACTATATCGAAGTATCCTCTCCCCTTGCGCATTTGTGCGATCCTAGGTGTAAGAGAAATTATTATTGACTCTAGAACTTGGGCCTGTCTTGGTAGGAAAAAGTACTCACCCCAAGATGACTCAGACCAATAACATGCTTTAGCCAGCGACTTCCAGTCGGTATATAAAAGTGGAATTTTGGGGGAAACCCCAGAAATCATGCTCAATGTTCCAATGAGAAGGGCACAAATGGTCTCTTGCCGTACTGGATGGTTCCCCACAAATGGAATGCCCTAACTAAAAACCTTTTTATAGTTTTTTCCAAAATCCTATCTATTTGTTGGTGCAATAGGTTGGACTTGTGAAGCTGTCTTACATTCTTACAGTTCATGTGTTGAGATGAGATGTATGCCATGGGATTTTCATGGGTATAGTAGCCTGGCTACCCCATATAAGTGAGTGTCATGGAGGGGAGCTAATGGGGTCAAGCTACTAGTCATTCGCCTTGAATATGCTTAGCTAGAGAAATCCAAGTAAGAACTCAATAAATACTATCGAACACAGCCTAGGTTGTAATTGTCTTCTAGTTTTAACAGATTCAACACCTCAAACTGAAACACTTTGTATTCTATGTTTTCTTTGTGCTTTATTTGTCCAAAAACTGAGTCATTCGTAACATTTTCATCAGAAAACCGCAAATGTAAACTGAGTCGCAACTATCATATCTCGAACCACATGTGTCTTTACGAGTCGCAACTATCATGTTTAAAATTGCAAGTGTTTTTGTGAGCCATAACTGTTAAACTAAAAACTACATGTTTATGTCAACAGGTTTAGTTTCATAGAGTTTACATCCCGAGTCACATATACTTATTGAGTCACATTTTTCATAGTCTAAACCGCATCTGTCAGGAAAGGTCGCATCTATCTGTCAATATTCAAGACTTGGTTTAGTCAGTTAACCACATGTAAAAACTGAAACACATCTGTCAAATCCATCAATGCATTTGATGTGTAAACCATAATTGATTGTCAACAAAAAATTCCAAAAAACTGCAAACTCAGTCCGAAAACAAAACTGTCTTTTTTGCTTTTGTTTCTTACGATCAACCTTGGACAGAAACTAGAAAATTTTCTCAAAACTCTTGCATTATTAGGTTTCATTTATGTCTTAGTTTTAGTCATCATAAGTTGCAAACATTTAGACACCCCATAGGAAGTTTCATATCGTAGAATAGAACAACTTTCCACATCGTTGCATACGTTCATGCTCTGATTTTTCATTGTCATTGAACTTGGTCACTATTATCCTATTAGTGAATCTTTCCAACTCAACAGTCTAGTTTGGGAAATTCACCTTGTCACTTGTCTTTATACTACAATCAGGTTCCTTGGTAAAGTTAGATCATTTCTTGGATTTATTCCATAGGTGGTAGGTTATACCCATCTTAGAATCATTTACCGTCATAATCTACTCAAAAAAATTTTTATACTATTCATCCTAGCATACCTCATCTTTGTATACACCATTTTAGAAATCCTTAAATTTTAGTGACATCTGTTATATTTAGAAAATCCCAAAAACATAGAAATAGGACATATCAATTTTAAACATAGTCTGCATTACCTCATTTTAAGCAACTTTTCATGGTTGAAACAATGTCTAAGAAGAAACATAGAGCAATGTTAGACCCTAATGAATTTGTCAATCCTTTTGAAAACCAACCATCAGTGAAAGAGATACCACACAAAACTTTGCTTGAAAAACACGTCACTAGAGACACACATGGACAAATTTATGTTGAAGACATAGACGTCATTGTACAAGATCCTAATTTTGAATCCTTTATGGATGAGTGTTTGGAAAATGATCCCCAATGATATCTAGCAAAGTTGCTAGTAGAAGGTGCCACACTGCCACCAGGATTTGATATTCACACTTTGAAAACACCATCTACTCAACCAACACAAACCATAATGTCAAGCGTATTTTTTCCTCAAATTACTGCAACAATATCAACTGGCATACCTACTCAAACATCATCAATTGTAAACACAACCCCTTTCAACATAACACAAGGTTTACAATTTACTGTGGGAGAAACTTCATCGAACCCATTTGGCACAAACACTATTGGTAAGAGATCCAAAGTTGGCATGAATATTCCTACACCAAATCAGAACATTCAGATAGGAAATATTCCTATACCAAATCAAAAAATTCTGACATGATATATCCCTACATAGAATCAGAACATTCAAATAGGATATATACCCTCGCCAAATCACAATTCGTCACAGAACATAGCATTTCAGAACACCTACACTAATCCTAACAATGCAAACAACATGTCCTTGACACAAGTAGATGTTCTCCAAAATCAAATGCAAATTCTTCAACAATAGATGGACAACATGTCTATGTTAGGAAAATGAACTATCTGAGCACAAGATTTATGTCCATGTCCTTTTGACAAAGTGCTATACATGACACCCTTCCCACACAGATACATTATACCGAATTTTCCTAAGTATAATGGGAGGTTGAATCCTTTAGAACACATTAGAGAATTCTCTACAACATGCATGGACATATCATATGACCCCACATACTTGATGAGACTGTTTCCATGAACCCTTGTTGGGATAGCACTAGAATGGTTCTCTAAACTACCATACGGCATACAATCATGGGGTGAATTAGCTGAGAAGTTTGTCGAACACTTTTCCTTTAACATAGATAATGAAATAACCATATCTACCTTGTGTCACACCACGCAAGAAGAAGGAAAAACTTTTACCACTTTCTTCCAGAGGTGGAGAATTTTAGCTAATAGATGTCCAGTTGAGATACGAGAAAAAAAAAAGTCACGATATTCCTTGAAAATATTCATCCAAAATTGAGAAGTGACTTAAGAGTACATTTTTAAACTTCATTCCTAGACTTGGTGCAAAAGGGAATTATCCTTGAAAAAGGCCTTATTGACAAAGGAGAGATTAAAACACCCAGTAGAAATCCAGTTGTTCAACATCAAAATGCTCCCAACAATAGAAATAAGTTCTGGTCTAGAAACAAAAATGTTACAAATGATGGTATTGTTGATGCTAAGACCCTACATGTGAGACTTTTCATCACACTTAGAGGCTACGAACGCAATCAAGACATGACGAGTAATCTAGATCAAATGGAAAAATTTGTCCAAAATTCACAATAACAATGACCATAGAGGAGATTTCCTAAACATGATTTTACACCTTTAGGGAAACCAATTGAGGTAGTTTTCAAAGAGTTGATTAAAAATAATCTCCTAAAACCTCTATAACCAAAACAATATGATCCTAGACAGTTTAAACCTTCATGGGGGGATGATAACACCTATTGTGAATACCATCAAACAAAGGGACATAACCTACAACAATGTCGACAACTGAAAAACATCATACAAGACTTTGTTGAAGATGAAACTATAGAGGTCAATGGGAAGAAACATACCAAGAAAAATGATCACAAGCTCTTCACAGATCCATTACATGACCATGGGAAAAGAAAGGCCTCCAGTTCGGGAACTAAGAATAATACCTCAGCCAATTATAATAGTGCTAAGTACAATTATAAAAAAGGTATAATCATAAATCACCTCCTAGCTGCAAATGGAAATATCCATACCATCACCATTAAGAAGCATCCTGAATGTGTTGTAAATACATGCAGAACTAAGATAACTCTTCCAGGTCCTTCTTCTGAGCCTTGCTACACAATCTTCTAAGTCTAATTATAATTTTCTTGATCAACTAAGAAAAACCCCATCACAAATATCCATCTTGGAACTGTTGAATTTATCACCAGATCATCGAGCCATTATCGACAAAGCCTTACAGAGCATGACTATGCCTACCAACTTAGATGTCGATTGTTTTGAAGAAATGGTAGGATACTTAACCAAATCCCATCATTCAACATTTTTTCAACAGGATTATTCAACTGAGAAGACCGGTCATAATGACCCATTACATCTTGAAGTCCTAGTCCATTAAACCAAAGTAAGATGGGTCTTGGTAGACGGAGGAGAAGGTTTCAACCTTTGTACCCTAAAATTGGTTTAAGGCATTAGGATTCTCAGAAAAATGCATGGAAAACTCTAAGAGTATAGTCATCAAGATCATCTAAAGGAGTTGTCACACTCCCTATCAGAATTGGCCCAATAGTTATGAACACTAGCTTCCAAGTCTTGGGAATCACCCTTCCATACAACTTCTTGTTAGGCAAACCTTGGATACACGCAATGAAAGTCATACCTTCCACATATCACCAGTGTCTTAAATTCCCATATAATGGCATCGAGATCATGATGGATGGTGATCCAGATCCTTTTCAATATGCACAAGCCTACAGGAAATTCCACAATGACAAGTGTCAGTTAATCATGAAGATTCATCATCCACTTTATCCCTATACATTGATCCATCACATCTTACCAAGTCCATTTCATCAAAGCCACCATCATCCACTCCTAAGGTCGAGGTCCAAGACAAGGGTTGCGGAGAATATCACATAAAGGCATCCTATTGTGCCAGTCAGTTGGTTCCACCTAAGGCATATGGTTTACCCACAACAGATAGAGACAATCACTAGTCACATTTCATGTTCCTCCTATAATGACATTGACAAAATGGGGAGAGTTAAGTGAAGAAGTTGTGGACCAAGGTGATATTACCTCCTGGTTGTACCAAGAAGATAATGTTCAAATGGCTAAGGATCAATATTGAAAAGGCTATGAAGGACATAGTGGGTTAGGACTGCCTCAAAATGGAAGGACGAAACCAATCACTATCTCACCATGACAAAAAGGCCTAGGGCTAGGGTTACAACCGCTTAGAATTGGCTTTCCTAGTACTTTGTCACCATTTCAAGAGGAAGTAGGTGCTTATGAAGACATTGAGATATCTCACAAACCACTTGCCCTAGTTTATGATGAATCCCCTAACTCAAGCGATTATGAATGGGATTCCATTTCCTCTACCAACACCATGAACCTAGATAAGCTATTTGGGGAACTGGACCAAATGATAAAACCCGTACCAAATCCATCTATCCCTTGTAATAAGAATCCCTTGTCCAAAGAAGAATGGATTTAGCATTATTATTGGGAAACCCTTCATCCCGCATCTTGGGCACTTGACGAACCATCTTCTAATGACCTAGTCATTACAATAGTGCCACATTAGAGTTTACCTACCCATAGGAAAAAGAAAAAGAATGAGTTAGTCCAAAATTTTTGTGACCATTTCAACCACTATATATTCAGCTTGTTAGCTTCCACCTTTTGATAACTTCGTTGATGGCATGCCCCTCGTATATCCTCAACTTATTGATTGGGATCAACAAGCTACACCCATCTTAGACATATTTGAGAATGACGAAGCAATAGCTAAGTTCATGGGACTTCGAGAAGGCATACCGAGGGGGAATCATAAAGCTGGATTTACCATAGACTTTGATGACAAAGCATATTTTTGGGAGTCTATTTACACCTCTAGTCGTAAAAATGAAAATAAAAATAAAAACAATGAAAATGAGAAAAATGACGAGTCCCTAGGTGAAAATCGAAAGATGCTTTTGGATGAAGAAATAGTAAAAATAAAGGAGATAGCTGAGGGAGAAAACCTCTCTAAGGCACCCAAGGATGGAGGTTTGAATATTCTCCCCATTGCTCAAGAAAAGTCACCAATGTTAGTAGAGGAGTCTATTGAAGTCAACATAAACACAAAAGAAAACCCTCGGGTAATATACTTTGCAGCCTCTTTGACAGAGAGAGAACAACAATATTTCGAGACTTCTTCACAAAGAGATAGATAAAATTTTCATAGTCGTATGCTGACATGCCTGGGCTAGATACAGACCTTATATTGCATCATCTACCATTGTAGCCAGGTATTAAGCCCATCAAACAAAAGTTAAGGAAAATGCATCCAAAAATTTCTCTACTGGTCAAACCAGAGCTTAAGAAACTAATGGATGTCGGATTCATCAGATCCATAGACTATGCAAACTGGATTTCAAATCTTGTGCCAATGACTAAACCAACTAGGGGCATCCACATTTATACAGACTTTAGAGATATCAACAAGGCGTGTCCTAAGGATGAATTTCCTTTTCCGAACATTGACATGATAGTGGATGTTACATCAGGATACGAGATGCTATCCCTCATGGATGGTTTCTCAGGGTATAACCAAATCAAAATCACAGTTGAAGACCAATACAAGACAACTTTCACGTGTTCATGGGGAATATACTATTGGAATGTTATGTCGTTTGGGCTAAAAAATGCAAGAGCTACGTATCAACGTGCAATGATGAATATTTTTCATGAATTTGTACATAATCTCATGGAAGACTATGTCGATGACATAATAACTAAATTAGTAACAAGGGTAGATCATTTGAAAGTTCTATACAAGATATTCCAAAGGCTGGAGAATTACAAAGTCAGACTAAATCCAAAGAAATGTGTCTTTGGAGTGAAATCAGTGAAACTTCTAGGATATATCATTTCTAGAAGAGGCATTGAAGTAGACCTAGAAAAGGTAAAATCTATCATAGAAATGCCTCCTCCAACTAGCATTGGTCATCTAAGAACACTACAGGGAATATTATAGTCCATCAGGAACTTCATAGTACAACTAGCAGAAAAAATACATCCATTTTAACATTTGGTCAAGAAAGGAGTACCATTTGTGTGGACACCTAAATGTCAGGAAGATTTCCAATAGATCAAGGATTATATACTTCCTCCACCTGTGTTAATTCCACCTACAAATGGAAGACCTTTGATACTATACATTTCAGCAACTCAATCAACATTAGGAGCCCTTCTTACACAAAATGATGATCAAGGTCATGAAAGGGCAGTGCACTACATGAATCGTTCCTTGGTGGGATATGAACTAAACTAAAGTAACATAGAACGTGCATGTCTTGTGGTAGTATTTTCTACTCAAAAACTTTGGCACTATATGCTAAACCACCAAACCATGTTGGTTGCAAAGATTGATCCTCTCAAATATCTCCTAAGTAAAGAAACATTAATGGGTTGATTGGCTAAATGGGTGATGATACTTAGTGAATATGACATCCAATATGTGGAGAGGAAATCTATAAAAGGAAAATTAATTACATATCAGTTAGCTGATGCACCCATGAAGGCAGACCATCTGTTAGTGGCATATTTTCTTGACGATTTTATCTTCAAAGTTGACACTAGAACTAAATGGAAATTATACTTTGACGGGTCACATACTAATCGTGGTTCAGGAGCAAGCATACTATTTGTTACACCTCAAGGCGATACTATTCCTAAATCATTAAGGATTGCTTTCCCTTGCACCAACAACATAGCGAAATATGAAGCCTTAGTGACAGGACTAAGAATGGCAGCCCAATGGAAGATTGAGAGTCTACATGTTTATGGGGATTCTCAACTAGTAGTCCGGCAAGTAAATGATGATTATGAAACTAAAGATGAGAAACTTGCCCCTACAAGTGCATCGCTGATATTTTCAAGTAGTATTTTGATGAAATCACCTTTCAACAAATACCATGCATTCAAAATAGGGCAACATATGCTATGGCAACTATGGGTTCCTTATTGGATATTCCTAGCAACGTGCCTAAATTCGAGCTTTTGGTCGAACAGTTGTTGGTCCCTGCCTATGATGTCCCTGATTCCGTGATGGTGTGTACGATTGTTGGTCCTAATTCCCCTTAGTACAAAGACGTATTCAACTATCTAAATTTCTAAATATTACCTCTAGACTTGTCAAACAACCAATGTAGAACCTTTATACATAAGTCTCCCAGATACACTATCATCAGAAATACCCTATATAGACATACCTTAGATAACACCTTAATGAGATGTCTCGATGTTGAAAAAAGTAAAAAAAAACCTTGAGAGTGGTACACAAGGGTATATTTGGATCCCATTCTAGCGGTCCTACTTTAGCCCATAAGATTATGAGATTAGGTTATTATTGGCCTACAATGTAAAGGGACTCATATATCTTTGTAAAGAAATATCGACAGTGTCAGATACACGAATATTTGATATGTGTGCCCGCACATGGTATTCATCCAATTACTTGACCATGGCCCTTTTCCCAATGGGGAATTGACCTCATAGGTAAGATACACCCTCCATCATCCAATGGCCATAAGTTCACCATAGCTGCCATTAAATATTTCACCAAATGGATTGAATCTATTCCCATGACCTACATAACTGACACACAAATGTCCAAGTTTATCCTAAACTACATAATTTGTCAGTATAGGGTACCTCAAACCATTATCACAGATAATGGTTGTCCATTCAAAAACCAAGAATCCATAATCAGAATCCTAAAAAAGACTGTCAATGACGTTGGTCGTGACTGAAATTTATAGCTTAATCTTGCCTTATGGGCTTACCACACAATTATTTGTACTCCCACTGGCACCACTCCATACTCCCTAGTATTCGGATATGAAGCTATCTTACCTAATGAGGTTGGAATTCCTTCCTTGATGGTATCCTTGAACGGTCATATTGATGATGAAGACTACCGTGTATCTAGATTGCAGGAGTTAGAATTACTAGATGAACGAAGACAGAAGGCACTAGATCATTTGCAAGCATATCAGAATCGTCTTTGTCCCACCTACAATAGGAAAGTTCTAAATCGACATTTTGACATTGGTGACCTAGTCTTAATGGAGAACCCCAAGAATCAAGCTGAACGAGAAAAACCAGGTAAGTTTGAACCTAACTGGTTAGGGCCCTATATTGTCACTGAAGCTTTTGGATTAGGATTGTATCAAATCTCTACCCTTGAAGGAGAACCACTTTTGTCACCAATCAATAGCCTTCATCTGAAGAGGTTCTATGCATAGCTTCTTAGAACTATGTTTTAATCGAGAAAAATACAAAAAAAATGGAAAAACAAAAAAATGATTACCTTGATGAAAACCTGACAAATAGGCGTCTTTGTAACACCAAAAAATTTGCAAAATCAACAAAATAGTAAAGAGAAAGAATTCGTCCAATAGTGAAAACCACTTCGGTGGTGCTATGGTTAAGTACCATGGTGAAAACCTGGCAAACAGGCATCATGTGTAGTCAACTTCGCTCCTTCCTCTATCATCATTCCAATTAGACTTTTCACCTTCACTCATAATAAATGGTTGTCTTATCCATTACTTGGAATGATTGACATCAAGTATACTCCATCTCCCCACTCCATGCTATATGTTGTATTCCTGACTGGGTGAAAATCCTCATTCTATGTCATGTGGACCTTGTACATAGCAACCCAACATCAGAAAATTTCCTTAAAAAAGCTCAAAAACATCGTAAAATGTCATGAAAAAATCCAAAAACATCAACAAACTTCAAAAAAAAAAAATCAAAAACATTTCAAAAATCCCAAAAATAGATTTGGAGTCAATTGTGTCAAGTCAATCATAGACATAGTCGAATTACGTTGCCTCTACGACTGGATGTAGGCAAGGCCATCAATCGATGTGCCCCCGAGGCATTAGGTCTGTTTGACTAGGTTTGTCATGTATCACCCACATAAAATCATGACTTATTCTTTGTATATATCAAAGTCATTGGTTGTGTCGAACTATGAGGTCTCTACATGTACAACATAGGCATGGCTATCAATCGATGAGTCCTTGAGGCTACACTAGGTCATTCCAATAGGGTTTATCACATTCACTATCACACATGTTGCATATTATCAACTTAAGTACATATTTTCAGTCAGTTATGTCAGTTAAAGTCTGGTTGAACTGCAAGGTCTCTGTGTGTACAATGTAGGCATGGCTATCAATCGATGAGCCTCCAAGGCCACATTAGGTCAGTCCTTAAGGGTATATCATCTCAAGTCATACACTACCAACACACACACACACACACACACTTATAATAGTCAAGGCATCAAAACAAGTCATGTATCAACAAGACAAGCATCTCAAAATTGTCATTAAGTCAAAATCAAACACATTGTCAAAGTGACCAGTTTATGTCTTAACAAGATATTTCTTTCTTGTCAATGAATGTCGTCAATTTTCATAGCCTCATGTAGCTTATCACATCAACGTCATTAGGTTGAAATGTCTTATATGACATGTGTCTTTCTGAAACCAAGCTTTGTCATGCCTTACACAGATAGTCACCAAGTCAAAACCAGACTCAACGTCTTATACGGTATGTGTCATCCCTCACATTGAGCTATGTCAAACATCAAACAATTACACAAGATCAAGTTTTGGAAAATACTTGTATTGGTTGTTTGACTTTATATCTTACTTTTTCTTATCTTTTTATTGATTTTTGCATAAGTTCGGTTACTAGCTTTCTCAAGGATGTCCCTTGAAGGATTTAGAGAAGCAAGCATGTCTCGGGACTCTTTTTCTTTGACTATTGTCTGTCAACTATCTTTTAAACTTTGGATTTTGAGCCATGTTATTAGTTTCCTCAAGGATGTCCCATAAATTATTTAGAGGAGCAATGACATCTCATGACCCATTTTATTTTTTTGTTTTTTGTGGGTTGTCTAGACAAAAATATTGGGGCAATCTTGCCCTTAATATGAGCTAAGATACTCCTTGTCTATGACTGTTTGTTTTTCACAAGTGGATTACTTTGTACACTATGGTCTATCTCATATCATGGTGTGTACTATGCATTTGTGCCAGTCCTGCCAAATGATGATAAAATGCAAAGTTTAGTATATATATGGAAACATATTGAAGATTATATGTGCTTCAAATAACCATTCTTGTTTCATACTAACATATTTCTTATCACTCTAACATTTCTTCTTTTTGGCATCTTCACCACCCTTATCTATGTTCCTCTACCCTTGTTTCCTTCATCATCTAGTTCTCTCATCCATGTCAAGAGCACACTCATGTTCTTTTAACCCACATGTTCTCTTGAGGGGGCATACCAATACCTCTTTGTCATCCTTCCTTACCCTACTTTCATTGGGGTATATTATTTTTTCAATTTCTTTGACACAATGCGATAAACAACATTGTATCAAAGAGGGGCAAACTGTAGACACTAAAAATTGGTCTAGGCCTACGAGTACCACTTTTGACATAATTTTCTAATGTCCATGGTCATGATTAAATAATGTTAATTATTTAACTACTTTCTAAACACATATTTCCTCTATTAATTAAATAACCTTTTAATTATTTAATTAATTCATTATGACCCTTATTCAACTTTGATTAATTAAATAAATCATATTTATTTAATTATATCGCTAACTAATTAATACTCTTTCTTAATTTAATAATTTATTATTTAATTAACCCCTTTATCATATTTCGACTAATAATTAAATATTCACTATTTAATTATTCAATTAACCTTTTCAACCTTTTCAACAGTCAATTAAATAAATCATTATTTATTTAATTAAATCATTTTAATTTCAAATGTTGAATTAAATTAACATTTAATTCATAATTAATTATTTCTATCACATTCTTCTGGCGTCTAGTTGACTACTTATGCACTCATCATCTGACTCAAGATCTATTTAAATCCGCCAGTTATCTCCGGATTCAATATCTGATCATCTCTGTGAAAGGACTCTCTGTCACAACCAGTCAATTAACTAGTTCTAACTCATATGCATGAACATATTTATTAATTAAATATCTTTATTTAATTAATTAATTCATGTGTGCATTCAAATAGGTCATTCTTGTGGAAGTAGAGAAAATACAACTTCATAGGAGCCCAATGACCTCTACAAGTGAAGAATACCTTTTACAAGGAGAAGCAAAGAGAAGCAACAAAGAGAAAAGTAAAAATGCTCAAAGATGTGGAGCTCTATATTCACAAATGTGTGAAAAGAATAATGATACAAAAAAAAAATTTCAACCTCATATAGGTCAAAAAACCCTAAAAAGGAAAACCTTAGGCTTGCACATTAATAATTAATAAGATAATTAATTATTATGCACCTAATGTTAGCTTAAGCGTAAAAGAGATAAAGGGAACTTTAATTAATTAAACAAATATTGTTTAATTAATCAAGTAAATAACCAATTACTCTAACACCCCCCCTTAAGCTAGACTTAGGGAGAAGCTAAAACCTAGAAGAAGCTACTGAAAGCAAACAACAATGGGTCCCGACAACAAGGCCAGATCAGGTACCCAAGTACAAGGAAATCTCTATGAAACAGAGAAAAAGGAGAAAACCCAGTGGGAAAAAAACTCCTCTCCAAAAAGAGATAGAAGAACATGTTGAAAGAAACATGAAGGAAGGAAGACCTCATAAAGACCCCCCAAGGACAACTTCCTTCACCCCAAGCATAGAGCGCATCTGAAGATAGCACGGTGATGCAAAAGGCTTCGTGAAGATGTCAACAGCCTGCTCGGCAGTGGGAATATACTCCAAGATGAGAGAACCATCTTGAATCAATTGTCTGATGAAATGCATATGAAGCTCAATGTGCTTCGCTCGCTGATGCTCCACCGGGTTGCAAGAAATGTGTATAGCACTCTAATTGTCACACTAGAGAATAGTGGGACTATCAGGAGGAAAACCAAACTCAGTCATCAACTGTCGAAGCCATAAAATCTCTTGACTAGTGAGCACAGTAGCTCATTACTCAACCTCTGTAGATGATAATGCATGAGCAGTCTACTTCTTGCAAGACCATGTGATAGGACCAGAGCCAAGACAAAATTCAAAGCCAGAAGTAGACTTTCGATCATTGACATCACCAGCCCAATCTAAGTCAGTGTAGCCAACAATGTGAGGATCCCCTGATGTGTAGTGAATGCCATAAGAAACGGTGCCCTGAATGTACCTCAAAATACATTTGGCAGATTTCCAATGAATCTCATGAGGATCATGGGAGAATCGAGAGACAAGGCTGACCGCAAAGGAAAGATCAGGATGAGTGTGAGTTAGGTAAAACAAATTGCCAACCAACTACCTATAAAGTGTAGAATCTACTGAAGGAGTGGGGCAAGGAGTAGTCAAAACAACCCCTAACTGAAAAGGTGTGGGGGCAGGCTTGCAATCAAGCATGCCAAAGTGCTGAAGCATATCAAGAGCATACTTACGTTGGTAAATGGAGATCCCATCATAAGACTAAATCACCTGAAGACCAAGAAAATAGTGAAGAAGACTGAGATCTGTCATCTCAAACTGCTCCATCAAAGCGTACTGAGCATGCTGAATCATAGAGAATGAGCTACCTGTGATGAGGAGATCATCAAAATATAGCACAAGAATTAGGATCTGACCCTCAAGATTTTGATTATAGATGGTGGGATTAGAATGACAGCGTGTGAAACCAGTGGAGAGCAAAAAAGAGTCCATCTTCTCATACCAAGCCTGAGGGGCCTTTTTGAGACCATATAATGAATGCCAAAGTCTGCAAACCAAAGAAGCATCCTGCACAAATCCCCGAGGCTGCTCCATCTAGATCTCCTCTTGTAGGTCACCATGCAAGAAAGCACTCTTCACATCCATCTGAAAAATGGGCCATCCCCTAGAAGCTACAAGTGATAGTACAAAGTGAATAGAATTCATCTTGGTGACATGGGCAAATGTCTCGGAGTAATCAATACCCTCAATTTGGGAGAAACCCTTCGCAACAAGACGTGTTTTGTACTTATCAATAGAACCATCAACATCATACTTGGTGTGATACAACCATCTGCACCAAACCATCTTTCTACCCTTAGGAAGAGGACATAGATCCCAAGTATTGTTCCTCATCAAAGAAGAATACTCCTCCTCCATAGCACTATCCCACTCTGGGTGACCTGTCACCTCTAAAAACTTTTGAGGATCCTCTGAAAGAGCATGACTGAAAAGACTAGAACCTATAGTATGAGAACAGGTGTGATGAGTGTCTGAAGGATCACCTGCTATAGATCCTGCTACCTCAATAGTAAAGTGAGCCCATTTGGGCATCTGAGGTGGAGCAAGTGGAGGTGGAGATGGAAGATCATCAACATCATCATCAGAATCATCCTCAACATAATCCTGAAGAGCTGCAGTGGGAGGAGTAGGTAGTGAAGTAGACATTGGAGATAGGGTATCAACTGTGGGAAGGCGCTCATCAAACTGGAAATCCCGTCGAAACAAGACCTCTCTAGAGTCAGTATCAAAAAACTTGTACGCCTTAACATCCTCAAAATAGCCGAAAAAAATGAGGGGTCAAATCTTCAGCTCCATGGCTCTCCTCTGAGCATCAGGAATAAATGCCCATGCCTCACTACCAAATACTTGAAATGATGAAAGATTAGGCTTGTCATGAGACCAAGCCTCCTTAGGAGTCATATGTTGAATCACCTTGTGAGGCATCTGATTTTGAATATAGTTGGCACAATTAACTCCCTCAACCCAAAAAGATGAATCCATGGACCTAGACTGAATCATACAATTTTCCATCACT
>CM021102.1:118089287-118127926 GCA_007115665.2 Sequoiadendron giganteum
GTGAAAGAAGCATAAAAGGGTTTTTTTTTTTTTAAAAAGCAGCCCTCAAGGGCTTAAATCCTTTGGCCACTGATCACATTGGCCAACTAGGGGGCTGACACGCAGGTGGTGGAGTGCGGGTGGCACAAGGGTAGGGCGTAGACTAGTGGTGGCTGCTTGGCCGTGATCGGCTGTTGCCGTCGGTGGCGGTGGCCACCAAGTGGCACACCGGTGGTGCAGCCTGTGTATGCGGGCAGCACCGAAAAAAAATGAAAAACCTTCATTTTTTTTTTGTTTTTCAATTTTTTTGCTTGTGGAAGGCGTGCCCTAGAGCCGTACGGCCTTAGGGAAAAAATTTTTTTGCCTCCCTGATCAACTATAGCCAAAATCAACGAATGAATAGTCAATTTAGGGGTTTTTGGGCGTTGCGAATCCAAGAGTGAGGTTTGTTTGGACTCAAAGTGAACCCAAAAAATGTAGTATGCTGAATCCACCAAAAATCACCCTGAAACCCTAGACCTGTTTCCAATGCAAAAAAATCTCAAAACAAGTACAAGTAGCTGCAGATCTGAAGCTCTGTATTCACAAATGTGTGAAAAGAATAATGATACAAAAGAAAAGATTTCAACCTCATATAGTTCAAAAAACCCTAAAAAGGAAAACCCTAGGCTTGCATATTAATAATTAATTATTATGCACCTAATGTTAGCTTAAGCGTAAAAGAGATAAATGGAACTTTAATTAATTAGACAAATATTGTTTAATTAATCAAGTAAATAACCAATTACTCTAACAATTCTCCAAGTTCTAACTTTATCTTTGACATTCAAAGTCTAATTCTTCAATTTTTGAAGACTTTCAACTGAAGATTAAATCATTTGTTTAATCTTCAATTCTTGTTCTTAAATATTTTTGAGCAGTCTTAACACCAGATTAAATTATTATTCTAATTTAATCTTTATCCTGCATAATTTCCTAACTCATGTTCTAATTGACACAAAACTCACATCACATGGCATTCATCAATCTTGATCATTGATCTCTCGAATCTAAGTTGATTGTTCAAAAACTAACTTTCTATAAATTAGCTGATCTTTGGCACTATTCCTCCTCCCAAAATCTATATACTTTTTAGAAGAACTTATAATCTTTGATATTTTTCTTAGACATACATCCAGGCTATGCTTGCATACATACTGAAAATCTGAGGGCAAGAATACCAATATGGAAAAATGGAGAAGGACAATCAAGATAATTTGAGGAAGTGGATTGATATTCGGTGAGACTGCTCTGATTATTGTTTTAATTGTTGTTTAGTTCATTTATCTTTTTCTTTGTTGTTTGATTTAGATTTATACATGTTAGATTAGATTTAACCATCTTTTGATTGCAACATCCATTTCATCTACATCACACCAATCACCAAAAGTGCTCTACTGAAGATGACTTGAGACTCATTCACCCAGGGACGAATGGGTTTTGGTTTATGGTTTTTATGTAGCTTTTGGGAGCCTTTGCAACAAATCTAAATCTCTCATTTTTCCCAGGTTTCAGGTTTAGAGTGTTGGAAATAAATTATGTAATTGTTTCTATGAGATAACAACTTTCTTGACAACTTCTTCATTTTTTCTCTTCAAGATATCTTCAAGATATCTTCCACTTAAATCTACAAACACAAATCAAGAGGGTATTTTTTAATTTTTTTTGTGAAGGCAAACCCCATTTTGGTAATCAAACCTTGTAATGAAATAAAATATCATGAAAGGAATGATGAATGAACAAAGCAATGTCACAACTCACCAAACCCCTGGATGAACCTTGGAATGTAGATCTATAACTAGCATGAAATGGCTTCAATAAATGTGGATCTTGATTTGAAACAATTCCTTCAGTGCTTGAATGGATCATGAACTCTACATCAACATATTAGCTCCAATAACATGCATGATGCAAAAAGACTTTGATGTGACAATTGGATCTTGATTGCTGCAAAATGTCTTCACTAAATATTCTCTTGAATGCCTTGAAATTCTCTTGTGAAATTACTCTTAAGATAGCTTTAATTTTGCTAAGTGAAACTTAGTGAAATGGCCTTATATTTATACATATGTAACATTAATTTCCCAAAATTCAAATAACACAAGCTGACATCTAAATATGGGTTTGAAATCATTAAAATACCACCAAAAATTAAATTTAAATTTAAATCCTATGTCTAAGTGAGGACCCATTCGCCCATGGTTGAATGGGTCCTAGGTCACTCACCTAGGACACACATTTCTCAATGAGAAGTTTTATTTTTAGGCATTAATGAATGTCAGGTTTCCTCTTCAAAAAATGTGATTAATTAGGCTTGGATTTGAATTAAAGGGGCTAATTAAGGAAAATTAACACTAAATATGTAAAATACATATTGCAACACTAAATTAAGGCATCATTTAGTTTATTTTAATATTAATTCCCAAATTAAGTGTGAATAAGGGATACTTTTTCTTACACTACATTTAGCCCCCACTTTAGTGAGAGGATGATCCCATGTCAAACTCACACTATAGTAGAAATTTGAGACACCTATGCATGTAAAAATGGAAAATATTCTCAATCATACAACATCAAATACTAAAAATAAAAGAAAAAACTAAAAGGTGGATCAAGCCTCGACTATCCAATGCGATGTGCAACATGCCTCAATTGTTTGTCCAAAAATGTTTGCAAGAGGAACTCAATGTCCATTATGCAAAAAAAATGCTCACTCAATATGAGCTAATAGAACCTCAAGGCATCCACTAGGTGAGCCCCTAGGATAGTGGCTTAGTGAGAAAGTCATGCTAGGTCTACAAGCTCTTATTGTACTAACCATACCAAATCTATCCTTTTGACAACTATGATAGGGTTCCACACAACTTCGGATTCGGGATTCATAAGGCCTAATAAGTTGAATTATGTTAAGTACACTATGAACAAGGGGAAGGGTCTACTATAAAGCAAGGTGTGTTATGCTTGGTAGCCTTGAAAGGAGTGGCTTGGGCTTCAAAAGGTTAACAATTTGTATTATGCTAAACACTTATGAATAAAAATGCAAGTAAAGGTTTGTTCAAAGGGATCTTAGTTCATGTAAGGTATCCTCTTAGGAAACTTTGTTCCTAATGTCTCTAAGAGAGGACAAGTTCAGGATAAGAGAATCGTAACTTAGGGAATACAACACGTAGCATCACCACTAAGAGGAAATTCATATGCCAGGAAATATCATGCTCATGGAGGACATCAAACCCAATGACACCACCAAGAAAAAGACACATCACAAGAAGAAAGAAAATCACATAATAAAAGATGAGTGTCAATGTATGCCCCCACTTTAAATAAATTTCTACACCATTGTTGTGAGCAATTTTCTTTAAAGTAGCCAATGAAGAAGACATGAGAGCTTATTCAAAAATCCCTATGCCAAGTCATATGTTCCCTAATGAAACTGCATCATGAAAAAGAGAGGAAAGGGATGCCCCCAAAAACACATAAGGGATCTACAGATTCGGGGTCAATATATCTTTGCTAAAATGTTATTATAGAGCTTGAAAATGTCAACATTCCCCAAATAATCATAGAACTAGAGGAATGAGACATAGAGAGAGAAAGCAAAGAAAGATATTTTGGGTCAACATGGAAGATACCTAAATGTCTCGACACCTTACATTTTCCCCAAAAGGAAAACACAAGATAAAGAAAAGATAAATGTTTACGAAATATAGAAGAGTGTAGATAAAAATAGAGGAATTCACATAAAGAGAGAGATTCATCAAATAGAACAGTACGGGGGATCACATTATGCACATGCAATCACACAAAGAAACATGAAAACAAAAGAAAAAGACTAGTAAGGCACATGCAAGTCAACCTATATCAGATCATTTGTATCCCAATCTTGCTTAGTGTATCCAAAAGGTGGAAAACTAGCCAAAGGGACAACATCAAGTGTCAAACTAGGACAAGGCTATCTTACCTCTTGCCCCCACTAAGTTCATGACATGGATGAGCTGAGATGATTGGTTGGAATGAGATCCTTCCAATAAATAATTATTTTCAATGAATGTTAAACATGTAATAGTGAGTATGCTATGATCCTACAACTATTACAAGGCAAGGAGCAAAGCACATGATTTTAAGGTATTATTTCTATCATATCAATTTTCTCAAGTATCATCCTTAAGGCATGACACTCATCAGTAAGGTGCCCAAGATTTCTATGATATGTGCAATAATTCATGTTCTTAGGCTTATTACCCTTACTAGGAGGTGGCAATGTAATCCATCCTATATGAAGTAGGTGTTCAATTTGTGTTTTAGTATGTAGGAATGGCAAATTTTTCAGTTTGTAAGGTTTAGATTTCTTGCTTGTTAGAGGATCTTGTTGAGGTGGATTGGAAGGAGAAGGACCTAAAGTGATCCTATCATCCTTGTGAGTTATTACTTCATCATTATGAGAGAGGACGTTTGTATCCTTAGAAGATGTGGAGGGATAAGGACTTCAATATCGTATTCCCTTAGTATCTTCAATACGAAGTTGTTCTAAAAGTTTGTGAATTTAATGCTCATTAGTTATGTCACATCCTTCTTTAGTTAAAATATTAAATCCTTGTCCATAAGTCTCTTCTAGGTTGATGGGCGTGTTAGTCACTTTTTTAACATAAGATGAATAGGTATGCACTTGATTAGAGGAGCTACGTTCACTCAATTTTGGAGGTTTAGGCTTAGTTTGTGACTCAACTTCAAGATGTAAATGACCAAACATCTCAAGTGGTGTGATGGTAGGGGGTGTTGTTTGTTGCATGGATGGGTAAAAGGATGAATTTTTCTCAAGATTGTTAAGGAAATCATTTATGAAACTGTTTAAGTTATCATCTTCTCTAATGATGTCAATTTCACAAGGACATTCATTAGGAGTTGATTGAGCATGATTAGGTTATATTGCATTAGGATCATTTCAAAAAACACAACTTGAAACATAAACTAAAGATGTTAAAGACTTCCATAGATTACCAATGCACATGTCCATTGTCAGGAGATTTTTAGATTTTTTAGATTCTAAACAAGGTAATTTTTTGATTACTCTATGCAAAAATTTAAGAATTATGTCTTGTAAATGCAATTTTGAAATCACACAATGCAATACATTTATCAAATGAAGCTAAATATGATAAATTCTAAATAACATAAATTTTGCAAGCTGAAATAGAAAACTGAAAACAATAAAGTAGAATGCAGAAACAGATGTTTTAATGCCTAGAAAATTAGGAAATGACCCTAATCAGGGACTCATTCTCCCAGGGGTGAATGGGTCCTAGCTTAGGGCTTTTTTAGATGATTTTTTAGATTTTTGAGTTGATCCTAGTGGTTTCCAAATTTTGATTCAAAATAGTAAGTTACAGTTTGAATTTTGTGTGAAATGAATGTTGAATGCAAATGAAAAATATGAAAAAATGAAAAACTATGAGACCTAATTTGATGTCCAATTTTATTTCAATTTTCAAATTCAAGTGAATGATGATGCAATTCTATGTAAATGATTTAGAAAATGACTGATTTTTTGTTATTTTCAAATTTCAAGAATGCAAAGATGCAACCCTAAAACCCCTAAGTGAAATTAAAAATTAATGCAAGATAAACAACCCTAAATGAGATTCAATTAAATGAAATGTAATGAAAATCAATGCAAAATCTAAATCTAGGTTTAAAATGGACTCCAAAATTAGAAAATTACAATGATCAAAATTCGGGTTCACGAAAATGAAATGACGAAAAATAGGTGCATTAATGTGAAAGGGGGGAAATAGAGTTATGATGGACCTATCTTCCTTTATTTCATTAGGAAATGAGATCCACACAATGAAAGTAATATCAAACTTGAGGTGATTCAAGAAAAAGTGTGAATCTGTGAATTTCCTTTTTTTGCAAGGATGAGGGTCTTGATTAAACAACACCTTGGGGAGAAAGATTAAAAATATAAAATCAAACCCAAAATGCAATCTACAACTTGGATCTTCAAGATTAAACTCAAAATTGACGGAACCAAAAATCAAATTACAGATCTGAGAGAGGAAAGATGATGTGTACCAATCACCAAAAGTGCTTTGTTGAAGCTAACCTGGGACTCATTTGCCTAGGGGCGAATGGGTCCTAGTTTAGGGTTTTTATATAGCTTTCAAGATCCTTTGCAATAGATCTAAATCTCTCAATTTTCCCAGGTTTCAGGTTCAGAGTGCCGAAAATAAATGTTGTAATTGAGTTTCTATGAGATGACAACTTTTGCAACTTCTTCAAATTTTCTCTTCAAGAGATCTTCAAGCTATCTTCCACCTAAATTTTCAAACACAAATTAAGAGGGAAAAATGTTTTGTTTTTGGTGAATGGGGGTTTTGCTTGGTCAAACTCTATTTTGATAATTAAACCTTGTAATGAAATAAAATAGCATGAAAGGAATGAAGAATGAACAAAGAAATGTCACAACTCACTAAACCCTTGGACGAACCTTGGAATATAGATCTAAAAATAGCATGAAATGGATTAAATGAATTTGTATCTTGATCTTGAAACTTTATTTGAAACAATGCTAGGTTGAGTGCTTGAATGAATCATGAACTCTCCATCAACATATTAGCTCCAATAACATGCATGATGCAAGAAGACTTTGATATGGCAATTGGATCTTGATTTCTGCAATAATTCTTCACTAAATATGATATTTAATGCCTTGAAATACTCTTGAAATGATCTTGTGAAAGTACTCTTAAGATAACTTCATTTTTGCTAGGTGAAACTTAGTGAAATTACCTTTTACTTATACATATGTAAAATTAATTTCCCGAAATTCAAATAACACAAGCCAACATCTAAATATGGATTTAAAATCATTAAAATATAGCCAAAAACATATTTTTAATTTAGGTCATAGGTCTAAGTGAGGACCCATTCACCCATGGGTGAATGGTTCCTAGGCCACTCACATAGGACACACATTACTCAATGAGAAGTGTTATGTTTAGGCATTAATGAATGTTAGGTTTCCTCTTTGAAAAATGTGATTAATTAGGCTTGGATCTAAATTAAAGGGGCCAATTAAGTAAAATTAACCTTAATTGATTAAGGGAGCCCTAAATAAATGTGAAAGTGTAAAGAGGTGCACTCTACAACACTAAAATAAGGTATAATTAAGTCATTTTTAATTAATAGGTCTCTAAACTCAATGTGAATATGTACAATACATATTAAAACACTAAATTAAGGCATCATTTAGTTCATTTTAATATTAATTCCCAAATTAAGTGTGAAAAAGGGATACTTTTTCCTACACTACAGAAAGATCCTCTACTTATTCAACATGAATAACATGAAATTAAAGTAAAACTCAACCACTTATTCAATGGGAGTAGTATGAAAATAAGAAAGCTCAACTACCTATTCAATAGGAGCACCACTTATGAAGTGGGGTAAGTAGAAAATGTGTACAAGAGAAAAATCACCAATGGTACTACCAAAGGTGTTATAATGATCTTAATATAAAATATTCCAAGATAATATAAGTTGTTGCATTATAAAAATGATGCTTTCTAGAAGCTCAACTCCCCAAATGATACTCCAACATGAAAATAAAAATTCCCCCACAAGATATAACAATAATACATCAAAAGGAAGACCCCCGAGTGACTAAATAAGGTCTAGAACATTGTTGCTACAAGTCTGATGCAAAGTTTCAGGTCTAATACAAAGTGAACATCAAGCTAGAAACACTAATCAACAACCATCTAATGAACATAACTTCGCCAAAACACCATAGGGACTCTCCTAAACACTTGCAAAATTTAATACTATTGTAGACACGAATATGTAGACAATTTTCAACCCTAAAGCGAAGGGACAATAACAACATCCAAACACCACCATGCCAAACTATACGGCCTAGCTAGGGGGATGACCAACTAGTAAAAAACATGTTTTCCTCATCAAAATATAAAAATTTGTGGAAAGGGGTACCCAATGCCTAGAAATCCATTGAGCTAATACCCAAAAAAAATTATCCAACCCTCTGAGTAGCATGAGTGGAAAGGTTGTAAAGCTTAGCTTTGGAAAGGTATAAACTAACAACATCAAATTTGGAAACAACACTCCAAGATGCTCCAATTTACACTAAAGAAACTCAACCATATGCAAATAATATTAGAAATTACCAAAGAAATACATCAACCAAACTTCAAAACTGAAAACACCACCAATAAGCCCAATGAAGCTTATGAAATGAAGCTACACCAGTCCAACTAGGGAGTATATTTCAACTCCAAAACTAGAACCAACCATTGAGGTTTTTCATCCTCAAGGACTTGAAGAATTCCAGCATCAGGCCAACAATACTTCATTATCAAATTCTCAATATGATCAAATGAGAACACTGAGGTGGTTTAAATATAAAATAGGGTTCCCATTTTGATTTGTCTTTCCCTCCAAAAGGGATGCCATCCTTGGGAAATGCAATTTTATTTTAGTTTTGTTTAATTCCTCCTTTTGGGCATCCAAATTCAAGCCCCTCTTTTAAAACAACTTTAAGTTCACTTTCCTAGGCATGGGGTACAAAAGTGAGCTTAATAAAATTAAGTTATAACTTTCCTTTTTCAAACTTAAAACTTTATAACTTAAGTTGCAATATTTTTCTTTTACGAACTCCAAGGATGGTGGAAGCACTGAACTACCAAAACTGATGGAGCACAACAATAGAAATTGTCATCACTGCCAAAAAATAGAAACCCTACATTGAACTACTACCAAGCCTACCACCAAAAAGAGGAATTAGTAAAAATAGGATATTTCTAATAATAGTATGTGTGTCCAAATGCAAAATTATCCCAAATTGAGATGCAAATATGACTTACTAAAAATAGTAAGTTCTCAAAGTAGACATTGCTAAAAATAGCAGTTACTACCCACCAAGGATCTTAGAAAACCTAGAAAAATCCATAAAACACTATGGAAAGCCACTGCAATTACCCCCTAAAATTTTGACAAGAATCCTCCAAGAATCTTGGAGTCCCCTTAAACACCTCTAAATAGCCTATGAGACTCTATAAATAGCCTAACGGTTACTCAAAAGCCTAATACTGAAAAAGGGACATTACACTTTACCTCCCAAACTATCGGGAAAGAATCTTAGCAAGTAAATTTTTTATATATGCAACCTCTTTATAAACCATTATAAACCATGAAAAACTATTTAATATGGTTTTAAGGTTCTCCCTTTCCATCATACTTTTTAAATTTAGGCATTTAAAAGTGTGGGGTGAAGGGTACTATTGTGATGGACTGGTCAAAGGGGTAAGGAAAAAGGTCTTTGAATTTCTATTAATGTTTTCATTTATTAGTTGTCCCACTTCATAACCCCTTTAGGACAATATTTGTTTCTATGCACTCTTAGAAAAAGGTGGTCCCAAGAGGTGGGTTAGGAGGTTTCTATGGGATGGATCCAAAATGAAAATATTGTTGAAATGTGGAGTAAAGGGGATTTTAATGTTCAAGTTTTTATCGATATGTTGATTGATGGGAGGGGAATAGTTGTGTTGTGTTCGATAATATGTTGTTGGATAGGTTGAAGTGGGTTTATATATTTTTTATTGATAAAAAAACATTTTGTAAGTTCATGGATCAAGTCAAAAAAAAATTTGAGGGATGGATAAGGGGGAAGTGGTTGAATGACACTTATCATGGGTGAAAATGACGATTGTGGTTGATTCAAAGGAGGAATGTATTAGTAAAAAATTTGAATGGAATTTTGATTTGTGGAGAGTTTTAAGGTTCTTAATTTTTATATGGGTCTTGTTAGAGTTTCCTATGGAGATAGCCTACTAAGATCTAAAGGTCAAATGGAAAGTTTTAGAAACCAAGATCAGACATGCAAACTAGAAAAAATCCTCCATAAGAGAAAAAAATAAAAAAGCACAACAATTTGCATTAAGATGTGCAAATGAATTGTATTCAGGAATTAAGAAATTACAAAAGATGAATTTATTTATAAAAGCAAAGTATGTGTAACCCTAAAGGTAAAACCTAATTTTGAACTAAAAATAGCTCAACTAAATAAAGCTTACTTATTAATTAGGTAAACTAATTACTACCTAAGTAAACTTAATAAAGTGTAATTAAATAATTAATTACACCAACACCCCCCCTTAAGTGCAACTTAGGGAGAATGAAAAAACATGCAAATAATGCAAGGATGGGTCCTGACTACAAGGCAATGTTAGGTACCTGTGTACAAATGCAATGAATGGGAAAGAGGAGAAAATCCAATAGGACAAAAACCCCCCTCAATGAGATGACCTGTGGCAAAGAAGCATTGGAAGAACACTGGTGGAGTAACACTAGAATCCTGAATCTGGAAAGCAAGGAAATATACCTTTGTTTACAAGAAACCATATGAGAGTCATTGAAGGACTCAAGCGGAATCATGATAATGCAACAACAAACCTGATGCCAAGGAACATTGGAAAACTCACAAACTGGAAAAACCTTGGAATCTATGAAGCAATAGTAGATGAATAAATGATGCCCCCCATAAGAGGGAATGATATGATAAAATAATTTGGAAGCTATGTGTATCTCGATGTTGATGCCAAACTGTGACTAAAACTGATCCATAGGAGCAAGTACCATGAAGATTCTGGAATATTAACCATAAAATGAATGGCCCTCAAACTGAGATGTGACCTGATGTGAATCTAATGTGATTCAGGATCATTAACCATAGGCTGTCAATCTAATATGTGAACTGATGTGAGCCAAAATGTGTCAAGCTATGAGAAAGATGTGGCCAAAAGAAACTACATAATCCATATACAACTCATGTGAGTTGTCATCAATATGAAGATGATATCAAAGTGCATGCAATGCAACTACACTTTAATCAAATTATTATGCAAGAAGTCCCCTGATGGAACTTTATATAAGTTTATTTATTACAATACCCCATGACTATAAAAGGAGAACATGCAAAACATGCATAAATCAAAGAGATAATGCAAACCTATTGCATGAAAATAAAAAAGAGTGCATCACAAATCAACATTCACATTTGCCACCATGATTAAAATTAACCTCAGAGTTGTGTATAAATCAGCTTTTTGGTAGCACTTGAATCATGAAAAACTGATAACCAAGGCAAAAGTTATGCCCTCTAAAGAAAAAACTGCTTCATCTGACTTCAAAGGCCTGCAAAATAAATTTGGAGCAAAATCTGGAAAAAAAAAATACATGCACCACTGGATCAGGCTTAGGACCAACTTTCCAACGGTGTCTCATTTTTGAAAAACAAACTTCGTATGCTCAAGATACAACCATTTTACTAAAAAAAATCATATTGGCTTTAAACTAAATATTTTATTAATTTAAAGATTAAAAAATTAATAAAATATTCAGTTGTACCTTCATGCAATGAAAATTGAGGCAGCATGAAAATCGAGAGGGCATGGAAATTGAGGTAAACTAGTATGAAAACTGAAGCAACTCAAAAATGCTATATGCACCCAAAAATATGGCATGAAAATTGAGGTTTTGTACAAATTTGTACAGTCATATGGATTTTTCTCGCAACATTTTTGAAAATCCCCAAAAACATAAAAAGAAAAAAATTCAAAAAACCCTATCATATTCTATATGAAAATAGGGGTTTTTGGGCCTTCTGAGCACACTTGTGAGGTCTATTTTGCACCAACATGTACCGTTTGAGAGATCAAGATCAAAATTTCTCAAAAAATGATGGAAAAACCCTCTGATTTGGAAAAAAATAATCGTAGCTTCAAACCCTCACAAATCTGATAAACGGAGATGAAAATCAACAAAACAAAAGTCAATCCTAACTTTTTCCAGTGCTTTGAATCCAATGTAGATGTCTAATCTGATCCAAAACACTTCAAAAATAAGCTCAAGGCATGAAACCCTTGAGGAACCCTGAACATGCTCCACAATGAATTTCTCCAAAAACTGAGAAGGGGTTGCAAATCAAGGCTTCGATACCATGTTAGAGTTGATAAACCAGCCTCACAAACCCTAGTGAACACCTACAAGCAATAACTTGTCACAAAGAAAGAAAGATGTTCCAGAACAATGAATATGCTCTATAAGCCTCAAGAGAATGAATAATTACAATAAGATTAATCCTTAAGAAAGGAGATCAAACCCTAAAAGGAAATGCTACTGTGCATACTTAATAGTTAATAAATAATTAATTATTAATGTGCCTAAGTTTATCTTAAGTAAAACTAAAGTGATAAGTGACTTAATTAATTAACCAATATGATTAAATTAATTAAGTGAAATAACTTATTACTCTAACAAAAATCACAAAGAGATCAATATACAATACTCAAGATTGCAATGAAACTGATTTACAAATGAGAACCCCTTGGTTATATAGCTAAGGTGAGACATAGGATTAGATAGGATAATGACAAGTGTCTTAATCCTATTACATAAGATAATTAACTGACATAAAAGTCAAAAAGATAAGATCTAGACATGACAATTAAGTCTTCTAGAAAGAATCTTTGTAAGGAAACTCAGGTGCGGAAACAGCTTCCTACACTAATCTCTTAAGGAAAGTATGGTGCAAATTCGTTTTAAACCCTTACAATTTCAGATTCGTTAATCTACTTAACAAAGATATTGCATCAATATACCATACATACAGAAAATGAAGAATGACACAATGATTTACCCTGGGGAAACCTTTCGGTAAAAAACCCCAGCACTCCAAAACCTGCACAATGTATTATCTTCAACACAACGGTTACAACACACTTGCAATGCAAGTTCTTTCAGGAAATTTCCAACACTTGAAGACAAAATGCGGCAGCATCAAAACGTTCCAACAATACACTCACATCACACATCTTCGCAACCCTAAAAAACGCTTATATCATGCGCTTCCCTTTTTATGGCAACTTCCGAAGATAACTGTATTAGGGTTTTACCATTCTCCGAGAAAATAGGAACCCAAAATTTTTTTTCGGGAAGAGTGTACAGTACTCAACTTTATCAGTTGCCACATGTCTTCACCTATCATTGAATCTTCCAGACATAGCTCTTACGTGTCATAGGAATCCGTCATAACCATTTCAGCCATGATCTCCTTACACATAATTCAAGATGCCGACACATTAAGTGGAGTGACACATCAACATGCAAACTAGACATGTACACTCACACTTAATTACATTATTTGCAAGAAATACATTTTACATAACAAATAATAAGAATAGGAATTATCCAAGGTTGAGACACCTTATTCCTAACAATCTTAAGACCTAAGTAAACTTAATATGTGAATATGTCCCCTAAGTCCCTAGTAAGGGAAATTACTAGGAACAAGAAATTTATTCACACCAACACCCCCCTTAAGTGCAACTTAGGGAGAATATTATTATGAAAATGATGCAAAGATGCAAAGATGGGTCCCAAATACTAAGCCATTGTTAGGTACCCATGTACAAATGCAAATACAATCTATCACAAACAAAGAAAAATAGAAAATCCAATGGATCAAAACTCCTCCCCAAAAGAGAGATGAAATACAAAATGATCTCAATGATGCATGAGAGGGACAAAACCCTATATGAGGAAAAATACCTCCCATAAGAGAGAAGAAGAAGAGATACCATGCAAACCCCCTCAATGGTGAACATCTTGCAATGGTAGAAGCTTGACATTGAATTTTGAAGATGATCTAATCTCATTGGACAACATTCCTCCCCTTAGGAGAAAAAAACCAAGAATGTATGTAGGATTTCTTCCCAATCCTGAAAGGAAGATGAGGAATGATGGATGATGTATGATGTATCTAAAGAATTCTCAAGTGTCTCCATGTTGATGTTGAAAGATGACACACTCCAAATAGGTGTTCTAGGCCACTCTACTGAAGAGTACAATCCAAAATCTAGTAGAGATGATTTTAGAACACAAACCAAAGACAAAGATATCTCCTCTGAAGACAAAGAAGCCTTTGGTGCAAATTTTATCCAAAAGCATCCACACTCATGTCAAACTATGAATAATGATCATGTAGATAATGAAATATAGGGTTAGAGTATTCCCTCATAATAATTGAAGAAGGATCATCTCCATCAAAGAGAAGATGAAAGAAATCAATGAGGTCTCCCAAATCTAAAATATGATACTCCACAAAAAATTCTAAAATACCTATCAAGAAGCCAGCACAAGCAACCAAATATGAAAGATAATGAATATCCTACTACACTAAATCACAAGAAGCCATATCTATAGCAACACAAGCATCATAAACTATAATATTATATGGAGGAGATGAAATGCATGACTCAAGAACTAGATTTGATGTGATTACTCCCAAGTTCAAGAAGCCAAATGTCTCCTTTGAATCATGGTTCACACTAGAAGTGTGACCAATATTCAAAGGAACAATGTCACCATCAAAAGAAAAATCTGCAAAGGTATACAACTGAGATGAATGATCAACCATACCAATAGAAATAATCTCTCCACTCTCCAAGTATCTAATGATAATTAAATTAGGAGTGAACTCCACAGTCCTCCCATCTCCACTATTTGTAATCTGATATATGGAAAAAATATTGTTTATCAAATAAGGAACACACAAAACATCTTGGAATTTTTTTTCTCCAAAACTAATAGACCCCTTCCCAAGTAAAATCATGTGTGTATTGTTTCCCATCAAAATAGGAGACAATGCAAGGCTCAAAAGAAGATAATATAGACTGCAAAGATGTCATATGATGAGATGCTCTTGAATCTAGAAGCCATCTCCCTAATCCATGACCTAAAAAAGAACAAAGAGCATGTCCTTTATTTCCTGACGTAGAAGCTAAACCAGTTTTATCCTTATTATATTGTTTTGAAGAAGAAGGAGAAGGTGATTCATATATTCTAGAAGGTGAATCAATCTTACTATTTTTGAGAAGACGTTTCAATTCATCAATATCATTCTTATAACAATAGTGTTTTTCATGCCCTTCCTTCTTGCAATATGAACAAGTAGGCATCTCCTTCTTAGATGTTTCCCCTTTAGAAGAGGAATTTTTATGTTCTTCTATGGAATTGGATGTGGATCGTGTGTTCTTCTTAGGCTTGTTCTTTTTCTTTTCTTTTCCACTTGAAGACTTCTCATCCTTTGCAATCAAGGCATAGGATTTTGAAGACTTCAAAGAACCCATTTGAATAAGCTTTACTTGCTCCCTAGTGAGTTGTATAGAAAAATCCTCAAAGGAAGGAATCTTAAACTCACTCCCAAAGGAATTCTTTGTAGCATAGAAATTAGACACAAAAAATGAATATTTTAGATCCTAGCTTTGAAAGAACACTTAACACCAATTATGTATTTGATTTCTCAATTTTACAATCCTTCAACTATGTTCTAAGTGACTCTAATTTGGTGATGAAGTCCTTCATGCTATTGAAATTACATGGGTTGAAACATGAATTCATTCTCTAATAAATGTCCTTGAATTTCATCTATTTTCCCAAATAAGTTTTACAATGTACTCCATATAGCCATAGGTATATCCAATTTCTCAATGCAAAACAACAACTCAAGAGAGGCATACAAACATAAATAGCCAATGGCTTCTTTGCAACTATTCAACCACTTATTATTTTTAGCTTCAACATCTTTTGGTTCACCATCAAACCCATGAACTATCCTATACAATCTCTTAACTCTTAGAAATTTGTTAATTTCATATTTCTATTTAGGATAGTTGTAAGGTGTTAGAAGTGGAATTGTAGATGAATCCATGATGAAATAAGAATGAAAGAAGACAAATAAAGAGGAATGAAACCACAACCACAAGAAGAATCCCCCCCAATTCACTCAATCAAAGAACCCACAAAATATATATGAGCTTGGCACTTCATGATTAATGCAAGTACAAATACCAGTTGCCAAAAACAATGAAGTGGTCTTGATCTTGGTACATAAAAATGCCAAAATTAGGCCATAGAATCAAGTACAATTTTTGGTATAAAATAAGATCAATTTGATCATACTAGTGAAAAGTACATGAAAAATTATGCACTTTCAAAAAAAAATTACACCTAAAAATGGTATCGTAGGAACAAGAACATAGCTCCTAAATTTCTTAAAATGAGAATGTTGTAGCAACACCTGTCAAAATCTATAATTTCTAGAAAATCTAGACACCAAAACCAAAAAATGATTGCACCTGTCACGTATTGATTTTCATCAATTATTTAATTGCAAATATAAATCATGAGATTTGCGTGTTTATAATTAGATGTTTATAGAAATGGAAATTTAAATTGAAATTGATGATTATTGAAATTGAAATTTAAATGCAAATGAAATGATTTGAAATTCATTATTGTGAAATTCGGGGTTTGTCATTGCGTATGAGAAATTGAGTGCAAGTGAATGCAGGAACATGTGAATGACAATGAAGGTGAGAACATTGATCAGGTAGAGTCATTTTAGCCATTAGACATTTATGAGGATGATGGAATCTCACACACCACTTAGTTATTAATGTGTTTTCATGATGATTATATTTGAAAATTTTAAATAAGTTTAATTTGATTGCTTAAATTTATGTGAAAAAAATATATATTTGTTTTAAATGGCAATTTGATTATTTTTGTGAGGAAATTGATTTTATTTAAATAATTAAATTTCTTGCGTAAATATTTTATTATTAGTTAAAAATAATAATGCTTTTATTCTAAATTAATGGAATAAACTTCTAATTGTGAAAATATATAAAAATGTAAAATAGTGTTATTGATTTATTTGATATTTTCTCATTTAATGAATAAGAGAGGAAAGATTTGCTTGAAAAAATAGATAAATATCAAAACTAGTTATTTAATGAAAATTAGAAAACACCAATACATTCAAAATTGGAATTGAATTCAAAACAACAGTTTACAAATTGTAAACAATTACTTCACAATTAATTAAGCATGCAATCAAAATAGAAAAACTTGGAGTTTGGCCATCTTTTATGGAGATCATAGCAGTAATTTTGTGGATCAAACCTTTCAAGAACTTCAACATTTGCATGATATGAAGAGAGGAAATCCATTTTTATGAGGAAGAAGGAAAATTCGTTTTTGGGGGGAGATAAAAAAAATCAAAACAAAAATAGAGAAGAGGGAGCTTTTATTTGGAATTAAATATCCATTTATCTTACCTTCCATGTGCAGCCAGTAGAAGGAAACAAAACAAAATTCTGCCAAAGGATACGCCTGTGGGAAGAGCAAGAGTAAAAATCCATTTTTGAAAAGGGCAGGCAAAAATCAATCAGAATTTATTTTATTCCTCATGTGTGTGGCAAGTGTAGAGGAGGCAGCTAGAGGAAGGAAGGAGAGATAAGAGTTTATATTTTATTTTCATAAGATACTACTTATTGCATACGCAAGCAAAGAGGAGAGCATTTTTTATTTTGGAATTGATTATCTTTTTCCTTATCTCCCATGCGGCTAGAAGAGAATATAGGAAAGTTGTTTTAAATTTGATGATGATTCAATGAGAAGAACCCATACGCGAGAGGAAGAGACAGAAGAACAACAGAGAGAAAATAAGGGAAGAGAGTTGTTGATAGGAGGAAATACATAGTGGAAGACACACAAATTTAAAGAGAATGGTATGTATAATAGAAGAAGAGGCTAAGTACAAACTAGAAGGGAAGAGGAAAAATAGACAGAAAAACATTTATTCATTGCCAGAATCAAGAAACACACAACTACAAGAAATTACCAGGTAGATTCAAATGAAAACTAGTTATTTCTCAAATTCACAATCTCATTTAATAGCTAAGTTTAATTATTTCTTTTATTCTTGTATTTTATCTATTGAAAACATATCACTATTTAAAATTAAATTTAGAAGAAAGATCTGACACCAAACTATGTTTTTAACATAGAATTATTGAACAACTTGAACAGAAAACCATAAAAAAAGAGTAGATTTCTTATTTAGAAAATTTTGTTTTAGCATATTAGAAGATTCACATAGGAAACTTAAGTTTTAGATTTGAATATGCTTCAAAAATCTAAACTACGCTAAACTGTGTCAATCTAGAAAATTGGAAATTACTAGAAAAGATAGTGATTTTTTATTTAAATAAAATTGTTGAATGTTTTCGAGAATGGTAAGTTTAAATATTTTTGTGTATTTAAATATGCTTGAAAAGCTTGAGTTAAATTTGATAAATCTTCAGGAATGATTCTAAAATTGCCTACGGAACAAAATTAAATATGAGGTTTTATGTTTTTGGCAAAGATAATATTTTAATGAAAATAGGAAAAATAGAAAAGAAAAGAAAATAAAGTAAAATATAATTACTTTGAAATTAAATGAATTAGAGAAAGGCTATATTAAAGTGTTATTAAATTTAATGAGCAAATGAACTAAAAGAATGTGTGCTCATTTATTCTTGTTTAAATATGTACTTAGTTACATACTTGAGATACACCTTCTTTTAATTTTTTTCGATTTAAAATATAAACATTATGTTATTTGTAATTTAAACTTTGAGATTATTGTATTAAAAACCATGTTTGCTTGAATACAAAAGTGCAGTTCATGTGTTTGTGAAAGATAAATTTAAGTTTGAATGGAACCATGCATGCTTGATAATTGAATGTGCATGACATGTGTTTGGAAATTTACCTTCTGAGACGGGTGTCAAATATGGGTTATTAGAGAGCGTAGTTTTTCTTTTCCAAAACTACTATTATCTGTTGTGCATGACATTTTACTTGGCCAAGTAACTTAAAGACCATTGAAATAGATGGAATATTTATAACTCTCTACCATATCCTAGTATTGAACTTGCTTGCTTCTTAAATGAATTAGAAAAAATGAAAATGCTTGTGGTTTTACTAGTTATACTAGGCACGCACCAGATTCCATCTTGCTTGTCGACTGCTTTTTGCTAAGAGATTCATGTAGGGTCGGGTATTCTTTGAATGACTAAGGAATTTCAGGGAAGCATAAGCTTCGAGGTTGGGCAGAAAAAGCGTTTGAACCTTGTTCTCTTCTTCATGTTTGAAGATAAGCTATTGGATTGAAGATAAAATGAAGATTTCTTCATATATCTATTATATTTCATCGATGTATGATTATTGTCGAACTTAAGGCGACATAATGCCTAAGTCTTGAATTGTAAATTTCTTTTACAATTTTTTGTATTATAAATGTCATGAAAGATGACACATGTTTACAAATGTAATTGGATGTATTATGAATCTTGTTGTAGACTTTAAAGTCGATATTTGGAATCTTTTGGATTAAACTTATTTATTTAATGGAGTTACGATATTTATGGAATGGAAATGAACTTATTAAAGGAATTATAAGATTATTTGGAATTAAAGACTTTTTCTCTTTATAGCACCACTATGAAGAGCCTGAAATTTTTCCCCAAATAATAAAAAAATATTCTCAAAAATTGGAGGTCTAGAGCTTGAGTTATGAGAATTTGAAGATCAAGTGAAATAATCAAAATTCCATTAGAAAGGAGGGGAAATTTATAAAGGTTTTGTTGACATCATTAGGGAATATTCCCTGAATATTCTAAAAATACCGAATTCAAATTCATGTTTGGATGGGCAGTTTGCAAGGGTTTGATGGAATATTCCTTGAAATCGTTAGTATATTCTATTTTCACCAGTGTCAAAATCTTGGCGAAATTGTGGTCAAAATATTCTAAAACACTGTCAAGATTTCAAGATGCAGTCACTGGTCTTTAAATTGTTGATTTTTATAAACCCAATGGTACTATGCTTGGTGGGTGTGGGTGTCACCAGTGCCACATAGCACACAATGGTTGCGTTGGGTACCCATGAGGGTATTGACAGGTTTGCAAACCTATTATGGTTCACATAACCTTTAATATATATATATATATATATATATAAAATTAAAACCAATTTTTTTTTTGAAAAAACTATATATTATGAAATATATTTTATGTTTTTTTAAAGTTTCATAAAAAAAATAATCGATGAAAATATATATTTTTAGAAAATTGTATTGATTATCATAATGGTGACCATATGAATGGGCAAGGAGGGGAAATGTTTTCCTCAATCTACAGGTGAAGTGCTTAGATTTTGATGATTTGACAGCTGATCTTAGGGTTCTTGGGCCTTCTGGATGCAATGGCAGGGTCAAATTTAACCCAAAATTCTCCAAAATTTTAGCTACCTTTTGGATTTGGCAACCACTTTTCAGATTCAAACCTCATAGATCTAACCTCATATGTCTAACTTGAACAAAACAAAAGGAAAATTTGACTTTCTCGAACATCCCAAACTCAATGGTGAGATTAGATTTACACCAACAAGCTTTGATTTGAACCTACAATACAAAGACAAAAAGAGGAACCCCCCAAAATCTAGTATTTCTATCAAGCTTTTTTATTTCTTCAAATCATCATATGATACAAGAGAAGAGCATACTCAAACTTTCAATATCTACCAAGATCTCTCAAAAAATGACTAACTAATGGAATCCAATTTGATTTGATACCATGTTAGAGTTGGCTATGGAGATAGCCTACCATGATCTAGAGGTAAAAAAGAAAGCACAAAGAGATCAATAGGCGATACTCAATATTGCAATGGAATTGAATATCCAAGAATTGGTTTACAAATGAGAACCCCTTGGTTATATATCCAAGGTGAGACATAGGATTAGACAAGATCATGACAAGTGTCTTAATCATATGACATGAGACAACTAACTTGACATAAAATTCAAAAAGATAAGATCTAGACATGACAACTAATTCTTCTAGATGTAATCTTAGGACCTAAGTAAACTTAACATATGAATATGTCCCCTAAGTCCCTAGTAAGGTAAATTACTAAGTACAAGACATTTATTCACACCAATAGGTCTTGGTGTGAAGACAATGGTGGATTATCTTGACTAGGATGATATGTGTGCCATTGGAACTTTAGGTTGTATGGAAGAGATGAATGTTGTTGAGGAGGGTTAGAAGATTATGCATGAGGAGGAGGTATGACACACTACCACCTACTTTTTTTTTAATGAGATAGTCATGAGGTGGTTGAGGAGGGAGATTTATACATATATTTTTTAAAGGTGGATGATGAGGATAGTTCTTGATGAATGATGTTATTTTTTCATATTTCATAATGGTGGGAGATTTTGTCTTTAAAATAAATTATTTGTTAAAACAAATGGTCTTTTCGAATATCTACAAGGTGATCCATAATTACTTGGGTCCTTTTATTGTTTAAGAATTCTCAAAACTAGCATGAATACTTGGGTTAGTCAGTGAGACTTTTGGGTTCATTTATATTACCTAGATGCATGTGAGAGGATGAGATATTTCCTTGTGAATTTTATCCAAAACTAGATCCAAAATGGTTTTTAGTTACATGGACCCATGTTCTTCTTTTCTTGTGATATAGTTATAGGTGGCATGAAACAATGGTTTAATTTGAATAGGATGGTTTGGTTTTAGGTAAGCTGAAAGAGGTATTTTTCAATTTGTTCTATTCACAATTTGTGTTTTAATGTTGTTAGGTTGAATTATGTAAATATTTAAATTTAAATGGTATTCACAAGTTTCACACAAGACACACCAAGCACATGAAAATAATATTTTATTCAATTAGGTGTGTATACAATTGTGAGCCCACTAGTATACCTTGCCTAGTTGTGGAATGTAAGGGTCATTAGGAGGTACTGACCATTTTTATCACCCAAGGTCACTTAAAGGCACAAGCGGGCAGAATACATCATCTAAAAATTATTTATAATGGCATGGGTTGATTAAATATTTGAATTTAACAATTTAATAGTGCATCACAACCATGCATAGTCAAAAGCTCCTATCTAGGATGAAAAAAATTCTAGGGAACATCATTTATGTATCCAAGGGTACATGAGGTTAAATTATGACAATGGAAGTTCTATCTACTTCACATTTTCTCCACAAAATGGACAACAAGGATGTGCTAAACATGATATCTCTCTTTTAAAGAAATTATTTTAATTATTGTAATAATTTTGATACCTAGAAAAATTATATGCGTTTGGGTCATCCCCCTTAGAAATGAAATTTAAGGGTAATCCTTATAAGAGGAAAGAATATTAAATATTTTTATTCCCAAGATCACCTTGTGGTGTGGGGGAAGAGCATACATAGCTTTATCCCTTGGGATGTAAACTAAACAAAAGAGGACAAGATGATGTTTTTTTATCTCTAAGATTACCTTTTAGTACAAGGAGAGAGCATACACATCAAAATATTCTCAAAATCAAGAAAATAATGTTCATTCTATTATAATACAAGTGTACAACTAAGATAGTGGTAAAAATATAGATCCTTCAAAAAATGAACATAAAAAATAAGTTAGTAGTTTCAAAATGTCCAAAATAAACAATATGTTGCAATATAAGGTTAACACTAGCAAGTTGTAAATAATGGTTAGCACAAAACCCAAGAAGCATGATGAAATTTTATAATAGGATGTATGCATTAGTAGAGACATAATAACACCAATCCCATAATAGGAAGGCTAAAAATGTCAATAACTTTTTTGAAAGATAGGTTATGTTTTCATGAATGACTATACCTATTGTGTGCTAGTTGGTGAAGGTAGAAATGCCAATTTGTAGATGTAGAAATCAAAATATGCATATATATGCTAAAATATTTACATAGTAGAATAAAAAGAATTAATAAAATTCCTCAAAAATATCAAAACCCATAGGCAAAGAGGTATAAATGATGATAAATAGTAGAATAGTGAGTTATAAAATTGAAAAAACAAAAATAGAAAGAAAAAATCCCAAAAATGATAGAAAATGAAGATTTAGGGTTGAGGAATTAAAAAAACAATCATAAAATAGATACACCATGGGATCTTAAAAATTATAAATCATTCACAAATATACAAAACCACAAAAAGGGCTAAAGAAACATAAGAAAATATATAAAATAGGGAGTTAAATATACACACAAATGATTAGATTGGCATGAAATTAGGTTAGATATACCAAATAATGGAAACAAATAAAATTTATAAGAAATAAAGCCTCAAAATGATATAAAACATGATATTTAGTGTTTAGGAAAGATGCATCAAATTCAATCTAGAAATGGATACAACACAATTTTACAAATAGGAAAAAATAGGAATAGATACACCAATCCATGACATGGGAAAAAACATTCTAAGAAATATACAAACACTAGGGTTAAAGATGCATGCAAATAACTAAACTAAAACCCTAAAATTAAAATTAAAATAAAAAAATATAGGAGAGGTCCAAAATCTTACAAAATGAGAAATAAATTATGTTAGATTTGACAAGTCATTTATTTTGTAGAATTCCCATGAATGCATTGAAGTTTGGATGGATATGTCAATATGTGAAATGGACATGTTGAAAGTATAGATGCACATGTTGAACTAGTAGTTTGTAAAAAAATCTATAAACAAGAGCTAGAACAATATGTTAGAATGGATGTGTGTCTCACCAAGCACTCCAAAATATGAACAAGTAAACATAGAACACAAATAAAAGGATTCAAACTATTAATTCAAACTATATTCCACGTCTAATTGTAAACCTCTATTCAGGATAAGAGACTAAGAATAAAAGAAGAAAGAAATTAAATGTCTCTCACCAACAAGCCTCTTGTTACACACAAAGTATGGATGTTCTCAAGATGGATTTGGAAAGAAATATAAGATGTAAAGTTCTCAATTTTACAACATAACATTACATTATATGAATTATTCTCAAAATAACTCATGTGATGAGCTATTTTTAGAATTGAGGGATGAAGAATCAAGGTATATGATTAGTTTAGGATATTAATGAAGGAGATCACTTGAGATAATTGGAACCATGAGAAGCCTCAAGTGGTACCTTGTAGCTGGTGCACAATAGGATTTCCATGATCCAAGGGATTTGGATGGTGAAAATATTCTTGGAGAAATATGGAGGCTAAGGATCATAAAGTCGTTATTTTAAGTCCAAAAAGTCCTTTTCTAGAGGCTTGTGAAAGGCTAGGATTTTCCACATTGAATGGATGGACAAAATTTGATGAGAGGACTTTAGGGAAACTTGTGAATCATGGAGCTATGTATATACAAAATTCCTTTGTTCGAATGATGTACGATCTTGGACCTTGAGAAATATTTTCCTTGATTAATCACGACTTGAATTTTTCAAATGATTAGGTAGTCTAAATAATTAGTTTTAGTCAACTAATAATTTGAGGGTGAAAATATTCTAGTTAAATAAATAGATTGTATTTTCTTAATTTTTTGGAATGGGAATGATGAACTTAATTTTGGCATATAGTTTCCATTGATGTCAAAAGGTAAAATCATGCAAGGTAGATTGTTGGCATGATGAAAGAGGAACAAAGATGAAATGGAGTTTCTCATGCAAGCAAGAATGATGGTATTAATGGAAAGTGTCACTGATTTCATGAAGAGATAAGGTTTGTAGTGAATATGGAAGCATGGGTATAGGTTGTTGGTGAATGCATATGCTATGATGTTGTCATTAATGTCAAAAGTGTAAATCATGCAAGGGAGATTGTTTTCATTATAATAGATGATGAATGTGAAAGCAGTGGATCAAGTTCTAGAAGTATGTGGATTGGTTGTTGGTGCAGAAGAGAAAGTTACTCAATATGTTGCATAGTTGACAAAATTTTTTCATCTCTCTACATCAGTTGCTTCTAGGTATTTGATGACAAATTAGGCACCAAATTTGATATGGATTTTTCAAGAGAATTTTAGTGATGTGCTCTGCAGGTCCAAAAAGTGAAGGATATGCCCATAAATGAATATATTCACCTTCAGGTGTTTTAGGGTTTATCTCTTAAACCCTAATAGGTTTACAATCATGGCATCATGAACATAAATTCAATTTTTTTGTTGACTATGTATCAATGGTTGCAAGTCACATAAGTTACAACTTATGCCTTTGATGGTGTTTGGGGAACTAGCCCCTTCACCTTGCATTTACCAACTAATAAAATATTTGGTGTGTTTAATATTTCCTATGTCGTGGGGTTCTAAAGTTTCATAGCCTCTTGACTTAGCGATCTCTTTATTGTTGGCTAGTCGTAGGTTTTTAAAATTGCATAACCTCTGACATGAGGTTCTTAAGTTCAGATTTTTAATGACTTTTCAATCATGCAATAAGGAGTAAGGAAGCACTTTGTGTGGGACCCAACCATAATGACGATGCAAACACATGGCATGACTAGATTGAGTAAACGGTATTCCACATCCTTGTTGTGGATTACAGAGATGTGACGTGGTAGTGAGACCCGGTAAGATGAAGTCAAAAAACTTGGTGGATGGTGACGTTTGGTGCCCATCAGTTCCACTGAGTTTTTGGTGGATCTCGGCTAAGTCCCGTGGGGTTAGTGGAGAATGGTGGAGATTAATCCATGATGGATGAATGATGATCATCAAATTAATCCATGATGGATGAATGATGATCATCAAATTAATCTATGATGGATGAATGATGATCATCAATGATTATGGTGGGACTAGATAGTGGAAGGTGACATATGTCATGAATTGTTGGCAGTGATGAACGATAGAGATTGAACAAGGAAGATCTGAAAATTTCCGCAGTGTATCTAGTGGCACCCGATAAAGGAAGAAGTGAAGGTAAAAATGGTGAATGGTGGCATGTGGTAGTATGTGATTGACGAGCACATCAAGTCACATAGTTGATGGTTGTTGCATGGTGTTGAAAAGGATGACATGTGAATTGTGGGGACCACCCATCTGATAAGAGCCAATATTGTATGTGTTAGCATGTTCAAATGGTGAAGAGTGATCACTCGATAGACTAACTCACATCATTGTTGTGAGTTGTGTGGCAATGATGTGGAAAAAAATGGCAACAACCCACAAGCCCCACAAATTTTGTGTGGGTCCATTGTCAGATCTCACAAGATAGTAAGCTTTGGATGTGTTTCTTCATGGACCCCACATATAGCAAGCAGTGTATGAAGGATATTGAAGGCGTAGATTGAAAGGTAGAAGATACAATGATGATCATCAGTTAGTGGAGATCGACAGTGCATGATTGAAGGTGATTGATCTGATGGCGATGAGTGACATGATGAATACCCCTAAGATTGATGATGGTGATTTGAACAACTGCTTATCTAACGGCCAGGCTTTAAAGGCATGAAGATGAACAGAGGATCATAGGATCATGGCGTGAAAGAGAAGATCAATTACTAGTATTCAAACATGAAGATCTACAATGGTCTAGTCCATGTGAATAGGGTTACAATCAGTAACTAACATAGAGTAAGGAATTTAATTGGTCCAACTACACAAGCAACCGATTTAAATGAAGATTTGATCTATTAAGTGGAGGAATAGTTTGCAAAAGATTTGAAGATTAAATTAGATCAAATGAATAGGAGAATGCATTGAATGCATATTTGATTCTAGGTTTTGATAAAGAATGAATGAAATAAAATACTCTATAACAAAATTAAATGTTGGGTGGCTTGATGCAAGATATGGCAATATTTGGTACTCTATTAGATATCTCAATGATGGTTTGGATAGTGGTGTGTGTGGCTCAAGGTAGAGGAAGCTTACTGGTGAAGTTAGTATGTAAATAAAACCCTAACAGTAAGCTGGAGATGATCTGGATAGTGGAGAGAATCTTGAGGTAGAGATTGTAGGTCGGTGGAGAAAGAAGACAATTAGATATTGCCAAAGTTAGATGTCTAAATAAAGTGTGCACAAATAGATAGAATATCATGCAGTTGTATGGTGTACTAAATAGAGTTACATCTTTCTGAGTATGTTGCAGAGATAGGTAGAGTGGTGTGATGTAGTGAGTGTACAAGAAAGAGAGAGTGAAGTGCAGAAGACATGGAATGAATTTGTAAATTCTTTGGTTGTAATATAGAATATTATCTAGGTTTGCATTTAGGAAAGTGCATATGTGTCAGACACTGTAGAAAGGGAAAGAGGTGTAGTGTAATAATATAGAATAGTGATTGTTCTATGTGCAAAGGAGAGTGTAGAGTAGGGGTGTGTTGTTGAGAGTGTAGCTTCAATAGAAAAGTGTGAGTTGTAGTAAGTGCAACAAATTACTGAATCTAATGATGCATGATCAGGTTTCATAGAATCAATTCTTATGCATACTTGTGTTTGTTATCACAGAGTTGGTTGCCTCATTGTACTGAGTTGTAGCTGAGATTAGTGGATTGTAGTCTCCTTGAAGTTGATGCTTCTAAAGTAGTTATTTGTTGCTTCCTTGGAGTCTTAGCTCCTAAATTAGGGTGTTGAAGCATCCTTGGGTTGTAGCCCTAAACATTGTAACAAAGATTTCATTTGTGATGTTGGATTTGAGCAGTAGCCTCAAGCAAATTTTGTCACCATGGTTTTTCACATCTTTGGTTTTCCACTTATATTTTGTGTTGTGGGAATTTGTGTTCATTGCATGTTTATGTTTGCATACTTTAGTATTCAATCTACATAGTAAGAGTTTGAGTAATAAATCTACACAAAGTATTTGGAGCTAAGAAAGTAATCTACATAAAGGTTTTTAAGGGCAGGAGTTTTTAGTATCTACTGATTCACCCCCCCTATCAGTAGATCATTGTGTTCCAACACTTAAATAAATAAATGTTGAATTTATTTTCTTAAGTTTTAACATTAGAAAATGATAATTAATTAAATAAATTATCTATATTTATTTAGTTAATTGCAAAGGAAGAGTTGGATCTAATAACTAAAAAAATAAAATTATTTTTAAAAAATATAAGGGGTTGATGTGAAGGGCATTGATGGCAATAAAAATTCCAAGAGGAAATTTTAGGTGTCTACAATGTGAATGAAAGAAGAGGATACTCGAATAATACTTTCAAAACCAAGCAAGGACTTTATAAATAGTTAGTACTTCATTTTGGCTTGAGTGATGTGCCTACTACTTTCATGAGATTGATGAAATATGTTTTAAGATAATTCAAAAATAGCTTTGTAGTATTATATTTAGATTATTTTCTAATATTTTATGCCATACTTAATCCACATTAAGAAATTCTTGCAAAGGTTTAAACAACAATAACTACTATGAAATCTAGATAAATATGAATTTGGAAAAGAATCATTGGTATATTTAGGGAATTCTACAAAGGGGGAGAATTAATAATAGATCCATCTAGTTGAAGGAATTATAAATTAGCTTGCACCAAAGAGAACTACATAAACTAAGAGTTTTCTAGGGGTTGAATAATTCATGAGAAACTTTATTCCTTCATTTTCCTACATAGAAACATCCTTACATAAAATTGTATCCTAGGAAAATATATTTTTTTGAAATCATGAACAAAATGAAACATTTGAAATATTGAAGTATAAAATAATTCATGTTCTATTTTTATTTCTTCTTGATACAGATAAGACATTTTAGGTAGAATAGATGCTAGTGGTTATGTAATTGGTGTATTTTTTCTTCGAGGTGGTAAGCCTATATGTTATCATTCAGATATTTTTACTTTTGTAGTTAAGGTTTATGCAAATTATTATTAAAAATTATATGCACTAGTTTAGGCCATTAAAAGTGGAGATACTATTTATTTAAATAAGGAAACTATCATACATACTAATCACCAACCTCTATAATATTTGCAAGCAAAAAGACATATAAATTTTCTTCAACAATTCTATTTGGGAATCAAGCATATAAAGAAAGGACTAACAATGTTGTGGTAGATAGGTTATCTAGACCACCAATTTAGAAATGGCTATAGTAACTCACTTGGAACCCTTCACAAAGGAAGAATATGAACATGATAAATATTTTGGTGTAAAATATAAGGAAGTTATGTTGTATGAAATTATTAAAAAAAAGTGAAGAGTTTTTTATTTCGAAATGAGTCGCTATACAAAGTGGGAAAATTATTATTACAAAATAAAAAATGCTTTTATTTATGAGAAAAATGCATACCTATAAAGTAGCAAGTCATTTCTACATAGAAAAATAGTTGCTCATTTGTAAAGATATGTGTATTATTCCAAAATGTGATAGGAAGTAGCAATATTTGTTAGAAATTGTAACTTTTGAACTCTACTAGAAAATCTAGGATAAGAAAAGGAGGAATTTTATGCCTTTTCCTATTTCCACAAGACCATGGGAAAGGGTTTTCATGGAATTTATAGGGGGTTTACCTATTATTAGATATGGGTATGATTACTTTTTTTTTTGACAGTTGATAGGTATAATAAAATTTATATTCTAAAGGCTTGTAAAAAGACTATCATAGGGAAAGTAGTAGTTTAATTACTCTTTAACAAGATATGGGTACATTTTGAGATACCTAAGTCTATTATTTTTGTAGGGATACATATATTTTTGGTATGTTTTGGTCTACATTATGATTTATGATGTACATGCCAAACTAAGAAAAGTGGAACCTTTCACTCATAAAGAAATAGCTAAACATAGGTAGTTAACAAGACATTGGACTCATTAGGGTCACATTAGTAAGTCTCAAAATATGGGATGAATATCTTACATATATTTATAACTCATATAATAGATCACTGAATTCTTCAAGTAGCTTAAGATAGTGAGGTAACTAAAGCATCTAAATTTGTTGAGATAATTAGGAAAATCCAACTCAAAGTAAAAGAACATTTAAAAATAACATAATAAATTCATAGAGAATGGAATGGTTAGCATAGGAAGGAGTAGGAAATAAAATTGGGAGAATTTTTATTTATTTATTTGGGTAAGAAAAGGATTCAAGGACAAGAAAATAAAATTAACGCATTGAGGTATGGACTATTCATAATTTTTTAGGTCATATATAAAATAAATTCAACCTTAAGTTTCCCCCTTTCATGAAAATACATTTAAAGTTAAATTATGAGTATTTGTATCTTTATGAACCTTATATTCGAGACGAATATGATGAAAAAATGTTACAATCTCTAAAATATTTATTTGTTGAAGGAAGAACCATACTCCATAAGGATGTGGTACTAGAAAATAAATTAAGAGAAATAAGAATCTTGGAAAATTACACTCAAGGATTAGAAGGTAAACTAAACCATATGGTAATCTAATGAGAGATTAAGATGACTCATTCATATTCTAATTTCTTATTAATATTTTGTGGGACCAAAATCCTCTCTAAGAAGGGAGGTGTGGTCCAAAAATATTTATAACTTATATCTAATAATAAAAATAGGAATATAGAAGAAATGTTGGGCATGATTGTAGATTATATCAAGCTATAAGGTTGAAAATTTTATACCCTATAATGTTGACATTACAATTTGGACTCATTTTTAGCATTTTTCCTTGTAGCATGATGTTTAGGCTCACTTAGCCATATTTTTAGCTTCTATCTCATTCCTTGGTGCCAACATAAGTGTGGTTTTCTTTATGTTCAATCCTTCCATAAATATTTGTATATGTTATTTATGTGTATGATATCAAATTTTATTCTATATCATTTATGGCCTTGTTATACTAGGACAACACCACAAGCACATAAAACTCTATACATATGCAATTTCATCCTTTAATAGCACTATTGTATGACAACTATTCCTTTCCAAAATTTCCACCATGCAACTTCCAAACATGTAGGTTCAATTGACTATTGGGATCAATCGGATAAATATCAATAGATAATTTGTATTGAATGCCCCTTCGCCTTGCTTCCAACATTTTTTTCTCTCTCACTCTATCATGTAAAATAAATTAAATTCAAGAGAATTTTTATAGCACTATCTTCTTCCAACAATACTGATGAATTTTTTTGCAAAAAATATGGTTTTTTATGAGTTTGGAAATTTTTATTCTTTAAGAGTTATCATTTTGTGGCTTGGCTTGTGAGCACATACATTTGAGGAACTTTGGTTACAACCATTGCACCTTTCATTCTCCTTCATTAAGTTATATTGTAGGATTGGAATTTTATTGTGTATTTCTAATTATTTATTTGTCTATCAATTTGTAGTTTGTTATTATTTTTCCACTCCCATTGTTCACATCTTGTGTCTTTATCTCCCATTTTTTATGTACCCATTTGATAAGGAATTAATCCTTTATAAACATAAATTTTTGTTCTTATAGATTTATCATAATTTTTTTCTCTTAGACCTAGATGTAAGTAGGTTAAATTCACAAACAGAAATCCATTTTTCTCATTTCATTGAGTATTTTTGGAAGCTAAAAGGATGAATTAGGGGATTGATCATCTGTGGCGAGCTCCCAAGCAATCCCAATAATTTTATTTGTCCCAAAATAGGTACTTATATATTGTTGATTTCATGGAGGTTTGTTATTTCTTCTCCTTCCTTATCATTCCAATATTTTATTTAACATAGTTATTTTAGATGGTTAATTTTTATTTCTATGTATTTGTACCTAACAAGTTATTATATTATGTGTTCTCATCTCTTGCTTTCCAAACAAATTAATTTCCACAAAACAACTTTATTTTTCTACTATCTTGGGATGGCAATGCACAATTTGAACTACAATGTGCATGTCATATGACAATGTGGGCCCAAAAAAAATCCACACCAATGAGATTTTGAATTCATTTTCCAAGTTCCTTATCACTTCTTATTCACTATTCTATAATTGGATTTTACATCCTATTTTTGTGACTCCAATATTCTTCATTTTTATTTCCTACCTCCATTTTTTTCTTGGATACATAGTTTGACAATGTGGGCCCAAAAAAAATCCACACCAATGAGATTTTGAATTCATTTTGCAAGTTCCTTATCACTTCTTATTTACTATTCTATAATTGGATTTTACATCCTATTTTTGTGACTCCAATATTCTTCATTTTTATTTCCTACCTCTAGATTTTTCTTGGATGCCTAGTTTGATTAGGAAAAATATTTTAGATAAGGTTAAGTTAAAAACTATTATTATCTATCACAAATTGATATGTGAGAAAAAGGATCTAGGGTCTAAATCCCACCTTTCTTGACATTACATTGGAGAGGAACCAAAATTGGTCACATAAGACCCCTTGGCTACTATCCTCAATGGAAGAACCAAAATGGTTGATTAGGGTTTTGGTCCCTCTTTTTGTGGGAGTTGATTGGTTTGATATTGTATTTTATGTATGTGATGTGAAAGTAAACTAGGTTAACTAAAAATCTACAAAAAACTAATGTGAATACAAAAAATACAAAACTAAAATATAGAAACTAATAACATAATAATAGAATCTAGAGATAGAGGAACTTGGGATACAAATTAGGGTTAAAACTACCTAGCAAAGGGTGGTGATGCCCTAGAGTAGAAGATGTTACTTTTTAGAATATTTGAACAAGTATAGGTGGGTTAAAGTTTGTAGCTTCTTGCCTATTAGAATCAGCTTTAGAACTTCATTTGTTGATGAATAATTCTTCTTGCCCTAATTTGTTTAAATAGGAAGCTTGAACACTTGATATTTTTATTAGGTCTTCAATATTCTCCCAAATCCACTTCATATCTTCCACTTACAAACAAGAGAGGGGAGAAAGGGTTGTGTCATATTTACAAGTGATAAATGACAAGTGTTTCAACTTAACACTTAGATATAATCTCCTTGATTGACTAAAGTCATGATGCATATCTCATGCAAGGAAGATTTTTCTTGTTGATAGGAAGTCTTGCAAGTGTTACTACTCACAAAACATGAAAAATATTACTTATGAACTTGATACATTGATAACATGAGTCTTGACTAATGAAAAAGTGTTGTAATAATGTTGCTTATTCTGCTGTTGACTACTTTTTAGCGTTGGTAAAATGTGTCTCAACCTTGAAATTATATATGATTTATTGATAGGATGTATGTTGGTATGTGGCAATCGATCATGCAAATACTGCATACTCATAACAAGACGTGGGGTTCGGGGCAACGCCCCCCAAAAAAAAATTGCTAACACGTCAAGGTTTTTTCCCACTAACACGTCAAGTTTTTTTCCCATTGACACATCAAGGATTTTTTCTTGCTGACACGTCAAGGTCTTTCCATTAACACATCAAATGAAAAATGACCTTGTAAAACCCTAATTCTAGAAGGTTCCAAAAAGCTTGTTATAAGCGGGTGGGATGTATGTAGATGGGGGTGTATTCTGAGAGTCTGATAGTGGTCAGTTGTCTCTTGATCTCTAGTGGTGATACTCCTGTGAGAAGCTTGATCTACAAGTATATTGTAAGCTTTTGATTTTTGAATAATATATTGGGCAGTTTTTGGAGTGTGGGGTTTTTCTCCCAAAAGGGTTTTCCCCATGTATATCATTGAGTTGTCATATGAATGATATTCGTGTTTATTTTTGTTTAAGTTTTTATAAATGTTAAAGATCTATAAAAAAAATTGTATTATTCTCCTCTCAAGGTTAGTGTAGGGAGTTGTTTCACCACCTTAGCTTCCTTACATTTAGGATGCATAATTGGAATTCAAATTATCTAGGTTTTCAAATGGTGAAAAAGACTTGTATTTATATGTATTTCTTCATTTACCATAAAATTAATTGTGAAAAACAAACAAATAAATTTGAATTTGCAAACATAAAATTGCCAATAATAAAATATTAAAAATTGTGCCAAAATAGATTGGTGAAGGGAAATGGTGCCCTAGACCAGACCTATTTTAAAATTTTACTTATCATTAAATAAATAATTAATTTTAATTTCCAATTTCATTTTGATTTTCTGAAAACAATAACAAAACAGGCACATTATAAGCATAATTAGGTGCAAGCACATAAGGAGAAGCTAAAAATAATGTGAAATTGTCAAGGTTGACAATTTACGACACTACACAATTTAATGACAAAAATATTTTATTTCGTTAGTCTTATCTATTGTAAGTGAAATAGTTGAGATCCTTAGCACAATTAGGTCAAACAACTTTTCCCATTTACACAAATATGGACAATAGTAGTAATTACAAGATGACAACATAGTTGCACTAAATTTGAATACCACAACATAGGTGCACCATTGTCCAAATTTTTATTGATAATAAATTTAAAACATGAATTTTATAGGTAGTAGTTGATCTTCAACTAGGACCCAAGAAAACTCAACTAGGCATTAGAAAATCTATAAAGAAATCTTGTGTGAGAGCATTCAGTTCATCAACATTTGGAGAATTGAAAATTGTTATGTTTATGTTTGTAGGAGAAGTAACAAAAGTAGAAGACAATAAAGTCCACTTATTGTATATCTATTTGCTAATAATAAAAGAAAGTAGTCAAGACACATTGCCACTATCAAAATGATTGATTTTTCTTCTACATTGAAAATTTTCTATGATTATATGATTTTTTTTAAATTCGAGACAATAATATTTTCTATAAACAACCTATACTTTAGTTTACAAACAATTAGAAAATATTTTTTAAAAAAATGATTTGATTATAAATTCTATAAACAAATCATTAAATGACACATGTAAAGAAGAAATTTGTCCATTTTCCCATACCCCACTTGTGGATCCTACTGGACTTTATATAAAATTTTGGAGGTGGCTTAAATGAAGAGTTAGAAGTATGAATCAACCAAATAGGTTTGTTGTATAAATTTCTTCTTGTGAATTGTATTTAATTCCATTTGATAAACATTCCAATCATGTGATGTTGGAAGTGAAAAGAGCAAGCCTAATGAACTTTATCTTGGCAACAAAGAAAAACTCCTACGATAATCAACGCCTTTTGACTTAAACAAATATTTTACCACCAACAATATCTTACGAATTAATCACATCCATTTTTGTAATGCTCACTAAAATAATGTAATATGTGTATTAGGCTTCTAAAATCTGAAAGTTAGAATGATATTTTTTAATTTTATTTTTATGAATAGGTAGCTATCTATATTAATTTAAAGATAAGAGTACATATTCATAGAAAAAGGCGGGTGTTAAAAAGGCACACCCCAAAATTCACATGGGCAGCACCTAAAAATAAAAAAATATCAAGTCACATGGGCCTAGCCCAGAAGTCTAAAAGCATGAGAAATTAAAACAAATAGGCCATTAAGCGGCCAGAGCAGTGTCAGCAGAGCTAGGGGGTCTCTGTCATGCATGTTTTTCCCCCATACATCAGTGGGGTCTGGAGTGATGTTAGGAGGAGCACTCCAACCATTGTCATATTTTTCCTTATCTTTATCTTCTTCCTCACACCGGGGTGAGATTGCAAGCGCCAACGACAAAAATATTTTACCACTAGCAAGCCATCTAGAACTAGAAGCAGGCAGAGTATTAGAGGGCCACTCAGAACCGCCATTGCCGCTCCCCGAAGCACCACCGAAAGGCCATACCTAACTAGCCCGTGGTTGAGGAGAGTGAGCACATCGAGGAGGGCGAGAATCCTGTCAAGCAGAAGGCTAAGAATAGGGACATGTGAAGCCACTCCACTATCAGACCCAAGAGGGCGACTGGCCACAAGAAGAGGAGGTCGAGTTGGGGACCCAAGCCACAGTACACAGGGCATTGCCCTAGTGGTCCAAGAGGATCTGAAGGTGAGCCACCTCCAATTCAACTTTGTTAGCTTGCACATATATCTATAAAAGAACATTAGAACAAATAATTTTTTTAGCATAGAGAGAAACATTAATATCCATTTGAGAATGAGAAAATATCCAAGAGTTTTTGTCTTTCCAGATGTTGAAGAGTATTTCCACCTTGAAAGTGTGCCAAAGTTGGGTGAACTTAGCAGGTATCCTAGGTGAATCTCCCAATAGAACCATATGCCAAGAAAAAGGCTCTGGCCAAAAGGGCCGAAAGAAGTCATGAATCCAAGTCCAAAGCTGCTGAGTTCTGGGAAAAAACCAAAAAAGATGCTTGAAGCTTTCAAGTTTCCCACAGAAAGGGCAATGAGGGTTTTGGACCCCCAAGTGTATAAGCCAAGAACCCACAAGCAAGCCTTGGAAAATAATACACCAAGCAAAGTGGGCCATCTTCGGATTAACACTTGCAAACCAAGTGGCATCAAATCTCTTCTGCCAGCCATGAGCAGAGGAATTAAGAAGCCATCTCTGGTTCAAACTGTTGATCATAGTAAAATGGGGTGAAAGTCACCTATAACCAAGCATGTCCTAAATAATAATTCAAATCTATGTGTCCATGGATGTACATATGTAGTAGATAAAAAATATTTTTAAAGTGAAACAAAATAACTCTTAAATAAATAAAATATCTCTTTGCCTAGCCTGATAAGGGGTTGGTTGATAAAATGATGAAGTATAAGCTAGGATGACAAGGTATTTGAGCATGTGAGAGGACATGTAGAGGATGGATGGAAGCCTAAATTAAAATAGAAAAGTAATTAATATAAAATATGGTGGTGAAGGATATCATTAGATTACATAAAGTGAGAATGATAACGAGATAAGAAGGAATTTGAGGTAGTTGATATGTGAAGAAAATAGTTTGAGGTTTGAGGATGTTTTCCTAGATTTTTCAATGGCATGGACCATCTAGAAGAGGAAAAATAATAATGTCTAAAGAGGAGAGAAAGGTAGGCCTTGGTGAGAAGAAGTGAAAGGAGAAGGTGAGCAAAAAAATATGTTAGAATGTGTAAGAAAATTCATAGTACAAATTAAACAGAGATAAATAATAAGCATAAATTTAACATAATATTTACTTGGAAAATCTAGTAAAATTATACTAGGAAAAAACCACAATCAAAGATATTTTTTATTTTATTTCTCAAGAAATTTGCAATTACAACAACCTTCAAAAGCTATAGAAAACATGACTTCGAAAGAGTATAAGAAATCCAAGCTGTAGAGTCCTTGTTGAACAAAAATTTCCAAAAAGAGAAAGTGTGACTCATGTAACTACATGTCAAACATTTGTCAAAATTACCAAAAATAGTGTCTTAAACTTTTTAAAATGGCTTTTTCCAAAAATGCCTTCACCATCCACGAGGCTATGGCATCCCCCCCTGGTACCCCCTATCATTTCAAACTTCAGTTGAATAGTAGGCCTTTGGTTGCATCAGGCACATACTTGAAGCACTAGCTAGATATCAATGTTGACTATTCATCACTACTGGAATAGCAATACAATTGACTTCATATTCCAATAATTTCTTACTTCAATTTTTTATCTTACAAATAAACTCCTATACTGAAAGGCCAATGCCAATGCTACCAATTATCAAGTAAAATGCAAGCCTAGAGAATTTTTGCACTAGATGAACTTCTTGAGATACCAATGGGCTTCGTCAAAATATCTGCTAGGTTTATATCAATGTGTATCTTGGCCAAAGATGTATGTCCTCCTTCAACCACCTCATATAAAAAATGATATTGAATATCAATATGCTTTTTTTTGGTATGATATGTTGAGTTTTGTGCTAAGTGTAAAACGCTTTGGATGTCATAATGCAACACCATGTTGTCTTGCTTTACCTACAATTCACCCAAAATTATATGAAGCTAGATTAATGCCTTGCTAGCCTGTATTTTTTCCATATATCCAGCTTCAATTGTAGACAATTCCACCCCTATCTACAACTTTAATACCCAAGTAATCACACCTCCAACTAAAGAGAAAACGTAGCCTATAGTGTAATTTTTGTTATCTTTGTCTCCACACAAATCTACATCCACATACCCATTAACCTAAGGATTACTCCAATTATAATAGATAGTAGCAATAGAAGTGACCCTCAAATACTTGAGAATCCACTTCATATTCATCCAATGTTTAGTACTTGTATTTTCCATGTAATGACTAACTACTCCCACTGCTTGTGCAATGTCTTGTCTAGTGCACACCATGGAAAACATAAGACTATCAATTGTTGATGAGTATAGTTCATAAGAACAAGACATGGTAGATTGTTCCATTTCCTAAAGGGAAAAAATCCATTGGGAACAAGTGGGTCTTCAAACCAAAAAGGGACATAAATGATAATTTGGAGAGGTATAAAGCTCGGTTGGTGGCCAATGGGTATGCACAAAAGTCTAGTATTGATTTCAATAAAAAAAATTCACCTATTATATAGTTAAGTACTATTAGATTTTTTTTAGGTCTCGTTGCTAGTATTGATTTGGATTTAGAATAGTTAGATTTAAAAACAACTTTCTTTCATGGTGATCTCTTAGAGGAGATTTATATGCAACAACCAGAAGGTTTTGAGGAAAGAGACAAGGAGAATCTTGTTTGTACATTGAGAAAATTATCGTATGGTTTGAAACATGCACCAAGACATTGGTATAAGTAATTTGATTCCTTCATGATGAGTTTGGGTTTTAACAAATGTGAGGTTGATCATTGTGCCTACTTTAAAAGATATAATGATGAAAATTTTATTATTTTTATTTTGTATGTTGATGATATGTTGGTAATAGGTCCCAACATGTATAAATCCATTTGATATATCAACTTGCTAAGAAGTTTGAGATGAACTTAGGAAGATAAAATTATATTCTTAGTATGAGGATACACAAAGATAAAAATAATAGGAGAAAATGGTTGTCACAAAAAACTTATGTGGAGAAGGTTTTATAGTGCTTCAATATGCAAAATGCACAACTAGTTAGTACTCCATTTCATATTAAATTTTATTTAGAACAATTC
>CM021102.1:118128026-118139369 GCA_007115665.2 Sequoiadendron giganteum
CAACAAACAACACAAAATATGAACACATAACATATCCACATATTCGAGTTCAGTATACATCTTTTCTACCATAATGTAAATAATCTCGAAATTGACATCATTCCCCAAATACTCATGGAACAATGCACACAATGGAAGAATGACACATAGAGAGAGAACAAACAAAATTTTGGGTCAACATGGAAGAGACCTAAATATCTCAATGCCTTACATCATCCCCAAAAGAAAAGCAAAAGATAAAAAAAAAAGTTTATGACATAGAGAATAATGGAGATATAAATAGAAGAATGACATGACATATTTTTTTCCTTTGTATCCTTGTGCCAACAGAGCAACAAGGGTCCTCCAATGAAAACTCACAAAAATAAAGGCATACCAATAAACACAACACGGGAGATCACATGACGTGAAATAAAACACAAATTACACATAAAGAAAACACACAAGATTACCGCACATGCGAGTTGACCTAAAGAAAATCATCTACATCCCAATCTTTCTCATCATATAGGGAAGGCAAACAACTAGCCAAAGGGACTACAACAAGTGTCATATAGGAGCATCACTAGGTTCAACACATGGTAGGTCACTCTCATCAAGAGGATCATCACACTTTCCCCCATCTAAATCCATAGACTTTGAAAACAACAAAGATAGTTCTTCTATGCACTTGTTCATCAATTTTAACATCTCCATCTTCATCATCCAAATTTATCACCATGGGAGGTATAATGACAATTTCAGTTGTATGTTCTTGTTTTATTATTTGTTTTGATTGGTTCATGTAAGGTTTAGTTTCATGTTTTGGTGAAATTTTTAATTCATCTTGATTAATTTGCATAGGTGTTTGATCATCATGTGATGTTTTATTGTTTTCTCCCAATCGACAAGCAATAACACAACTTCTACAACTACACTCTTTAGCATTTTTGTTTCTTCTTGTTTAGTTTTCAATTTGTGAAGGTGTAAGGGTGGGTTTCTTGACCATTGGTCTCTTTTCTTCCCTTGGGGGAGGAACTGAAAGGACCACCAAGGCTTGGGAAATTTTTGTCTCCTTAGGTCTATAAATTTGTTTATCTTTTAGTGGCACAAAGGTGATCTTTTTATTGTCTCTCAGTCTCTTGTATATATTGGTGGATGAACTCTAGCATAAATACGTTGTGAGTTTGCAAGAGAATTTACTTCAGGCATGGGTTCATCCATAAATTATCATAAAGGTGCTTGTGTTGTGAATTTTTTATTGGTATGGTGGGATTAGGAATAGATTCTAGAATGGGCTAGGTATTGGCAATACCTTGAATGAAATAGTTGGAAGACTCAAGATCCACAATATATGTAACAATAGCGCAGCGGGATGTCATAAGTTTGCAACTACCTCTAGCTAAAGTATTTTCAATAGGACACTAGATCATGAAGCTCATATGAGTTTCAAAACACTAAGTGTGCCCACTATGAAGACTAAATTTCTAAACAGTCACAAAAAAACATTCAGAAGAAAAAATTAGAAAGCAACAACAAAAAGAAAACACATAAACAAAGATATAACATAAATTTGAGCCAAAAATAGTTGGACCAAGTCGCCTAGGTCGACTATGTCCTCCACAAGTTGGTAAAAATTTCAAAGTTAAGTTGTCTATTATACTGTTTAAGGATCTTAGGTTTGTGTGCTTACAGGTCTGACAGTGAAGTGTTTTCTAGAATTTGCCTAATTTATGATTATGTAATTCAAAATGCAAGTGTTCAACAATTTTCAAAATGTTCAAGCAATAAAAGATAATTCTACATGTAATCTCCAAATCTAAGATGAAATAATTGACTTATTCTAATATGCCAAAATCTAGAAAAAATGATTTTGATGCCTTTTTTAAACAAAACAATGCAATTTTCACTTTTTAAGCTATATACATAAGATGTCTAAATGAATGAAATGAACAATTTCTGATATATTTTCAGATTTAAATGACCTAATGCAGATTTATAAATGCAATTGGAATACAAATATGACCTAAGATGACTAAAATTAACCCTATTGCAACCTATAATGCAATATGACATGCAAATTTTTGAATTTTTGTTTTTTATGATGCAAAAATAAATGCCTAAATGAACAAAAAACAATGTAATGCTAAACCTAGATCTAGGATGAATTTCTTAAGATTTTAGAAGGTTTAAAATGTTAACACATTAGGTTCACCAAAATGAAATTGTGGAAAAGTGAAACCCTAAGATTTGACACTTTTCCTTGGGGGATTTCATTTATAATTTGAAGTAGTGGGGGTTTGATGAATTTGGACAAGATATAGGATTGACTTAGAACCTAATAGGTGAGTCAACCTGCCCTTGACCAAATCTAGAATGAAGTTTGAAATTAAATTCAATGATTCAATTAGGCTAATGATGCAAATAACTATTATGATGCAAAAATAGTAGATCCCAAATGCCACAAAGAAATTCAAACTTCAAAAACAGACATAGTAGAGTATTGTGCACCTATGATATGAATTTGGAGTTGATTTATGAGGACCTAGTCACCTTGGGTGACCATGTCCCAATAGATGGATCCCAAATATGATTTTGCAATCCTCTTATGTTTGATCCGAGCTTTCTTTTCCCACTTGTCGCATTGTCAGATCTTCATCGAGTGTAGAAATAACCAAGCTTCCGTTTGTTGTCAAAGTGTAGGGTTTGAATGCAATAATGAATAATTGACCTTCAAGCTTCTCCCAATATTCTTCAGATCTAAAACCCACACATTCAAAGAGAGGGAAAGGGTTGTGCCATATAGGGGCTTGCCTCAATCAAACCCTGTATTGGTGTTTCCACCTCCACAATAGCAATGCCAATTAAATAAAGATAAACGATGAATGAATGATGAAACAACAACAAATGTAGCTCACCACTCAAAAATGTCTTCCTAGAAGGATTGAAGTCATAAAATATCTGCTCAAGGTTTTGATTGTTGTTTGCTTGATTTGCTTGAAGACCTACAAGGGTTAGATCTCACAAATAATATGATAACATAAACATGAACAAACTCTCATACACTTTGACATGATGCATGGATCTTGAATTTTTACAATAAATCTTCTAATGACTGCTCTTGACTTGCTTGATAATGTTGTTGACAATAATTCTTGCTCATAAAATTGCTAGTTCTTGCTCCTTCTTTTCCTCCTTTTCAGATGGTGAAATGACTAGATATTTATACACAATTATTCTAATTTCTCAAAAATTAAATCCCGACAGTCAACTTTGGACATTTGAAATTCAAATAATAAAATGCAACCTCCAACATATTCAATTTTGGAGGCAAAATAGGGGGACTTAGTTGCCCTAGGCAACTAGGTCCCAACCCTATTTTGTCGTACTTAAGGTGTCAGGGACAAAATAGTAAATGAATACTTCGGTTTTCTACATGCAATTTATCGTTGAATGTTAAGTGGGCCACATAATGCATAATTTTGGAAATTAGGTGTACAAATAGGTCCATGCACTTAGGGGGGAGCAAAACATAGCGTGAAATTGTCATGGGCGACAATTTACAACACTAAAAGTATCATCGTTGTTGATGTACATTTTAAAGAAAATGAGTGTGATCCCTCCTCTACTAATATTGTTGTCATCCTTTAATGACTTGTTATGTGTATTATTATTCAGACTTTACCTAATATAAAGTGTTGATAAAAATTATTTTTGAATTTGATTGTGCTGGAATTTTTGATGGATTGTGAAAATTTGATACCTAACTAATTTAAATTGTTTTATCTCATTTAAAACTTAATTTTACATAAATTCTAAAAATATAAGTTTATACTGTTAAAACCCATAAATTCCCATTTAAAACCCTAAGGTTTTCCCCACAATTTTCCATAAAATCCATAAGGATTTTCGCCCATTTACACTCATTCATTTATTAATTTTTCCTATAAAAATATTTATGCCATTCATATGCACCTTACAACTTCACTGCTCCCTTAAAATTTTTATTTCTATGTGTTTACCGCCTTACCGTGGTCTCCCAAAATTTAACTGCAGTATGGTGGTAGCAATTAGCAGGTAGGCATAAAGTGCTTACCGCGGTACCGCACATGGTTAAACCATAGACCACGGTGGCCGCGGTAGCAGTCGACGTACATCGAAGGAGGTCTACTGTGATACCGTTAGCGGTCATCTCACAGACCGTGGTGGTTGCAGTCGACGGTTAATAAGCAACGACAAATAGTTAGTGGGCGAGCAAGAAAAGACAGTTGGCAGTAGCGGTTAGTTAACAGTTAGTAGATGGCACCGCGGTACCACGGCCTATCAGAACAATGGCCACGATAGCATGGTAGCAGTGAAGTCAGTGGTAAAGATAGGCACCACATTACTGCCATCGACAATGACATAGACCGCGGTGATTGCGGTAACTGAAGGGAGAACAGTTAGTGGTTTTTGGAATGGCTACCGTGGTATTGCTGGCAGTCAAGCTAGTGACCGTGGTAGCACGGTAGACACGGAGATAATCATCATGGTGAGCGGCGAGGCACCGAAGTAGCGGTCAAATAGATAGTGAGGGAAGCCACCGCGGTACCGCAGATGGTCTCCAACTAGACTGCGGTGATTGTGATGGATGGGCGATGAACAACCAGGCAGTGAAGTAGCAGACGGGTAGTAGTTACCACAATACCATAGCCGCTAAAACTTAGACCGAGGTGATTGCGGTGGAGGAGCGATGAACAGCAAGGCGGCGAAGTAGTAGAGGGGTAGTGGTTACCGCGATACCGTAGCCACTAAAACAATAACCACAGTGACTGTAGTGGATAGGAATAGACGGCGAGGGAGCAGTAAAGGCTAGTCATTGTGCAACTGCGGGTGGAAAATTCAAACCTGCAGTAGAGCGGTAAAGACAGTGAAAGATAAGGGAAGCCTTAGGAAATGAAATATGAAGAGCGATAAATGTATAGAGTAAAATTAAAATAGCGGGAAAATATGTAAAGCAAAATCAAAGATAGAACAATAGTATAAAATATTTAATTTGCCGATAAGGTAATTAATTAAATATTTTATTTAAACTGTGAAGATTGTAAATGGCCATAACCAGAAAATTGAAGGGTCATGACCCTTGAGATGTAATGTATAAATATTTGTAAAAATCTAAAGGATAAAAACGAAGATAGAATTAGAAGAGGACAGATTGTTGTAAGCAAAATATTTTTCAGAATGATGGCATTTAGGAAGACTATGATGCGTGTATAAATTTTGGAGGATCAAATGAAAGGAATTTGATGTTGTGGCGCTATTTTGGTATCAATTATTTGTTGAAGTTAATTGAAATATTATCAGATTGTCTCCAAGGTTGATGTTTCTTTATTATTTAAATTGACATATCAAGTATATTCTCAGTTTATCAGTGCACATTTGTTGTATTTGTGTGATGTGATTGGTTGGTTCTTTCAAAGCAAAGATTAATTCCTTCAAGTCATTCACAGTAATCTGGAAATTATCATTTGGATCATTAAGAAGAGTTTGATAATTACATTCCTGCATGTTTATACAAGTTATAGACTAAATATCATATGCCAAATAATTAGAATCCCTGCCAGATAGAAACCATTCATTTAAAGCTATCATTTGACTCCGTTTTACCCAACAAGGCACTGGCCTCCCCTATTTGATTACATTAGTTCTAGTCATTTCATTTGACATCTCTTTAATTAAACATATTGATTCACACCTTGATATTGCATATACAAGTTATACCAAATTAGGATCATATCTTTCCATTATTAAATTGCCATTTGTGGATAGTTAGATCAAGTAAGAAACGTAATTCAAAATCTGTATCACTCATATAAGTGCACCCACCTAGGTTTAATAGAGCCTTAAGAGTAGAAGACTTAACCATATTGGTTGGCCTTGTTAGTTGGCCATCAATGTAGTGAGAGTTTGGCAACATCTCGTGGTTTTTTCAAACCAGCATTTTTGAGACCCAACAAATTGGCGACTCTGTTGGGGAAAAACTAGAAGAATTGTCTGGTAGTAGGCAACCTTTCCATATAAAGTCATTATAGAAAACCATAAGTAAAATTCAAAAGAAATCGACTCTGTTGGGTAAGATAACCACAAAATATTTTCTCACTTTTAGAAAAAGTGGGTGGCGACTCTGAATGAATAAAAACATTAAAACTGATACAATAAGATACAAGTCAGAAAGGAATCAACATAGAGTTCAGACAATCACAGTCTCTCACAACATGCAAGGAAGGAGATCTTTGTACAAGGAGGGGGATGGTCCTGATAATAAAGGAAAGTCAAATCACAAAAATAATTAGAGCAAGAAAGTGTTTGACGAATTGGACACAACAACAAAAAATAAAGCATCAATGTTGTTACTGGAAACACACAATTCATATGATACACTTGCAAACCAAGAGAGCCCATCTAAAGAAATCCATACTCCTGAAGGAAGGAGAAATCCCTCCTATCCAGAGGACCCTAAGAAAGATGTTGAGCACATGGCTGAATTTGAAGCTAGAAAGAGGAGAGAGTTTGAACGCGAACAAGGACTTGAGTATGATGAAATGTTTGAGGAAAATCATGAACTCATGGCACAAGATGAAGAGGATCCATAGTGGGAGCATATGAAACAAAATGCAGAAAGGTTAAGGGTGGAGTATGAGCAACAACTTCAAGCTATGGAATAATTAAGAAGGATGAAGTTACACAAAGCTCAGATAAAAACACCAACTAATTCACCCAAATATACCCCTCCTCATAAGAACAATAATAGGAAGCCATCAAATTCCCCACAAGCCCACCGAAATCCACCAAGGAATCATAATAGAAACACAAATGCTCCACCACAACACCAAAATATTCAGCCACCTCCTTATCAGCAGTATATACCCCCACAAGGCCATCAATACATGGGAAATATTAACCTACTCTACCAACACCAACAGTACCAAAATCCTCCCCCACAATACACAACTATGATTAGGCAATTTTATTTAGTTGGGTTTCAGATATATCCTTACCCGTTGGACAACAATTGGAGAAACTTAGTCCCTAAATTCACAGGAAGTAATGCAATTACGGTTAAGGAACATCTGAGAAATTTTAAAGCAGTCATTCAGGACTTGGACATGCAGTATGAGGATGTACAAATGATACTATTTATGATGACACTGATTGAGAATGCTAGAGATTGGTTTAATAGTCTCCCAATAGCATCCATCTATTCCATCCAAGTATTTCATGACCAGTTTCTTCAACAATATGGAAATCAATGCGCATCGAATTTTGCATTACATGAGTTAGTGACAATTCAAAAACATCAGAATGAGTCAGCCTTTGATTTTAACCAAAGGTTTGTTAAATTACACAATAAAATACCTCAGGCATCCAAGTTGGTTGACCCTGCTTCCTTGAGTATCTATTTGAAGGCCTTTGACCCCAATACAGGATATGAATTAAGAAATAGAGGTCCTAGAAATCTGGCTGAGGCCCAAAAGATAGCCTTAACTACAGAAAATAATAGAAAAGTTGCAGGGATGTTTTCTAAAAGGGAAAACTCTAGAGTTCCCCAATATGTTCCCACAAATAGGCAAGAGAACACATATAGGAATGAGAGACCGAGGCTGCATGACATGCCTTATAATACCAATTGGAAGGATGGGAAGCCGGTAGGTGATAGGCCAAGGAATAAGGAAACACCGGATCTACTAAAAAGAAAGGGAGCATACATGGTAGATAAGATTCCATGGTGTTCATTCTATTATGCACCACATTCCCCAAAACATTATGTAACAACTCAATCAATACCGGAGGAAGATACACATGAAAATGATGGTGATGAAGACCAGAATGTTTACCTAACTTCCCACACTCTTAACCCTTTGGAGCAAGAGTATGCATCTTCAGAGGAGGAGGGATATGAATACAATGTTGATTACCAAAAATACAATGTTCACATGGTAGAGTAGCATGTTTTCTCCGACCATGAGGAAGATGAAAGCGAGCAAGCCCCCCCTGTTGCATCAGGTTAGACTAATAGATGCAATATAAGAAGACCTAGTGAAGAGGAGATTAAATGATTGACAATTGCAGCAGTGGAGGATGCCAGAAGAAAATATCATTTGAGAAACATAACAGTAAATAAAGATGAGGGTGTCCCAAGGGGGATATTCATAAAAAATAAAAAGGCATCAGATGAGACATTAAAAGGGACTGATAATAAACAATCAGACAGTAGAGAACAAAAGGGATCCCCTAAGGAGGAAAGCAAGAAACATCCCATTGAAAAGAAAAAGCCAGATCAAATATCAAAACTAGAAAAGGAAGAAAACAAAGGAGAATGCACTGAACCTAAAAGGGCAATCAAAGCTGAAGGTACATCCTTTGATTTTATACAAGCTCTATCTCAATTGAAAATGTATGTGCCCTTAATTGAAATGATGAAAATCAAAGAATATAGGGAAAGTACCATACAATTAATTTCTAATGGAAAAAAAAATACAAGCCATGGGAAAAAAGAGGTCTCAAAGATAAACAATAAAAGGAAAGAAGTAAAAATCCCAGAAGCCTGCCTAATGAACACACCACAAATTGACCCATTTTTTACCACTTTACTCATAAGCGGCAAACTAGTAAGAAATTGCATGATAGACTCATGTTCTTCTATGAATATCATGCCAGTGGGGGTAATGTAGCAACTTGGTTTATGGATAGATGTGGAGAGAGGTAAATGCTATGCCATGGATAGCAGGCCTATCCCGGTTGTGGGAATCATGAAAAATGTAGAAGTCAGGTTGGCAACTTACCCACAAGCCTCTTACACTATTGACATAACTGTAATTGACACACCACCCCAGTTTGGGATGCTTCTATCGAGATAGTGGACTATTGCAGTAGGGGGCAATGTACAGTTTGACTTGTCATATGCCACCATACCAGTAAATAGGGAAGAGGTAAAATTGTATAGAGAGCCTAGAGTGAACCAATTTGTTGAATATGCTCCTCAAGAACCACTAATTTTTTTTTGTGATGTCGATCTGGGAAGCTTTAGAGTGGAACTATCTCAGCCCGAGTTGGAAAGAAAAGATCCAATTGATCAAAATATCTCTGATAATCAACAAGGAATATGGAAAATGTATTTTGATGGAGCTTGCAGCCAGAAGGGTAATGGAGCTGGTATAGTTTTTATATCTCTTGATGGTTCAACTTATAAATATTCATTTCTATTAGCATTTGAATGTACAAACAATGTAGCAGAATATGAAGCTTTGCTGACTGGTCTAAATTTAGTTGTTAAACACAAGATCAAAACTTTAACGGTTTTAGGAGATTCGAAACTAGTTGTATCTTAGATTAGATCAAAATATGTAGCAAGAAATAAAAGACTGAAACAATATAGAAATGCAGTTTGGGATACAATTGAATTATTCGATGCTTTTTCCATTGATTGGGTAGACAGATCAAAGAACATAATGGCAGATTTTTTGGCAAATGTAGCATTAAAACAAGATGATATTACATTAGTAGGAGTTTCCCAAGTAGAATTCAAAACAAGACCTGCACTACTTGACAACATATATAGTTGGCAGGTTTTCAATGATGACATTGACCTTTTGAAATTCCTTCAGTGTATAGACCAGTACGAGGCTCAAGAAATTGATTTCAACGCCTTTGTAGAAGAAATAAATGGAGAAGAGACAGTGTTTGGAAAGAAGGTCCTGCAACTCAAAACTAATAAACTTCCCAAGGGGTTGGTAGCTTTGGAAAGAGTATACGATGGAAGTGATCGATCCCTTATGAAACAAACCCCAGTCAGAGGGGAAGATATTGAAGAAATAAACTTGGGGACTGAACTATCACCAAGGAAGGTATACATTGGAATAAATATAAGCCCTACTGTCTGAAGAATGCTGATTTCATTGTTAAGGAAATATAAACATGTGTTCACATGGTCTTATGAAGACCTCAAGGCATATAGGGAGGATTTATTTCAGCATGAAATTCCATTAAAAGCAGATGCAAAACCTTTTAGATAGAAACAAAGGCCCATTAACCCCACTCTGGAACCAAAAATGCAGGAAGAATTGACCAAGCTCAGAGATGGAGGTATTATCAAACCTATGAGGTGCTCAACATGGGTATCAAACCTTGTTCCTGTTAGAAAGAAAAATGGAGATATAAGACTATGTGTAGATTTCAGAAATTTAAATGTAGCATCTCTTAAAGATAACTACCCACAGCCCAACATGGAAGCCATTTTGCATAAGGTAATTGGATGTGAATTGCTGTCTATGATGGATGGTTTTTCCGGTTATAACCAAGTTAAGGTCAAGGAATGTGAGCAGTATAAAACAACTTTCACAACCCCATGGGGAACATATGTATATGTGAGAATGCCTTTCGGTCTCACCAATGCAGGAGAAACATTTCAAAGGGCTATGGACTTAGCATTTTCTGACCTGATCAATGCTATAATGGTAGTGTACCAAGATGACCTCACGACTTACTCAAAAAAAGCTGAAGATCATATAGGGCACCTTCAAAAAATATTCATTAAAGCTTTAGAATATGGCATCAGTTTGAACCCTAAGAAATGTCATTTTGTTGTTACAAAGGGGAAGATCTTAGGACACATTGTATCAAAAGAGGGAGTTAGGATAGATCCTGAGAGAGTTGAGGCTATAGATAAGGTTCCTATCCCTAAAAATGTGAAATCCATCCAGTCATTCTTTGGGCAGATTAATTTTGTTAGGAGATTTGTATCCAACTTTGCTGAGATTGTCAAACCCATATCAAAAATGTTAAAGGACAAAAGATTGAATGGACCCCAGAAGTATTAGAAGCCTTTGTACCCATTAAAAAAGCCATTAAGGAGGCCCCTATCCTCAAGTCTCTTGATTTCACAAATCCTTTTTAAATATTTTCATTTGCTTCCCTACATACAATAGCTGCTGTCATGTTACAGAAAAATGAGGATGGTCATGAGCAACCTATATCTTTCTTTAGTAAATATTTACATATATCAGAATTGAAGTATGACATAATGGAAAAACAAGCCTTTGAACTGGTAAAGGCCACAAAATCTTTCAGGCCGTATCTTGTTGGAGCCAAAGTAATTGCATATGTCCCTTATGCAGCAATCAAAGACATCTTGACACAATCAAAAGTGACAGGGAAAAGGTGCAAGTGGATTAACAAAATTCAGGAATTTGATATGGAAATATAGATTACTAGATTGGTAAGAGGCCAAGGATTGGCCAAATTGATGGCAGAGACAAACATTGAGGCAAACCAAATCTGCAATGTACAAGGAGAAGGGAATGCAATTGCAAGTATTGAACATGCACC
>CM021102.1:118139469-118153039 GCA_007115665.2 Sequoiadendron giganteum
CAATTGTTTGTTGAAATTAATTGAAATATTATCAAGTTGTCTCCAAGATTGATGTTTCTTTGTTATTTAAATTGACATATCAAGTATATTCTCAGTTTATCAGTACACATTTGTTGTATTTGTGTGATGTGATTGGTTGGTTCTTTCAAACAAAGATTAATTCCTTCAAGTCATTCACAGTAATCTGGAAATTATCATTTGGATCATTAAGAAGAGTTTGATAATTACATTCCTGCATGTTTATACAAGTTATAGACTAAATATCATATGCCAAATAATTAGAATCCCTGCCAGATAGAAACCATTCATTTAAAGGTATCATTTGACTTCGCTTTATCCAACAAGGCACTGGTCTCCCCTATTTAGATTACATTAGTTCTATTCATTTCATTTGACATCTCTTTAATTAAACATATTGATTCACACCTTGATATTGCATATACAAGTTATACCAAATTAGGATCATATCTTTCCATTATTAAATTGCCATTTGTGGATAGTTAGATCAAGTAAGAAACGTAATTCAAAATCTGTATCACTCATATAAGTGCACCCACCTAGGTTTAATAGAGCCTTAAGAGTAGAAGACTTAACCATATTGGTTGGCCTTGTTAGTTGGCCATCAATGTAGTGAGAGTTTGGCAACATCTCGTGGTTTTTTCAAACCAGCATTTTTGAGACCCAACAAATTGGCGACTCTGTTGGGGAAAAACTAGAAGAATTGTCTGGTAGTAGGCAACCTTTCCATATAAAGTCATTATAGAAAACCATAAGTAAAATTCAAAAGAAATCGACTCTGTTGGGTAAGATAACCACAAAATATTTTCTCACTTTTAGAAAAAGTGGGTGGCGACTCTGAATGAATAAAAACATTAAAACTGATACAATAAGATACAAGTCAGAAAGGAATCAACATAGAGTTCAGACAATCACAGTCTCTCACAACATGCAAGGAAGGAGATCTTTGTACAAGGAGGGGGATGGTCCTGATAATAAAGGAAAGTCAAATCACAAAAATAATTAGAGCAAGAAAGTGTTTGACGAATTGGACACAACAACAAAAAATAAAGCATCAATGTTGTTACTGGAAACACACAATTCATATGATACACTTGCAAACCAAGAGAGCCCATCTAAAGAAATCCATACTCCTGAAGGAAGGAGAAATCCCTCCTATCCAGAGGACCCTAAGAAAGATGTTGAGCACATGGCTGAATTTGAAGCTAGAAAGAGGAGAGAGTTTGAACGCGAACAAGGACTTGAGTATGATGAAATGTTTGAGGAAAATCATGAACTCATGGCACAAGATGAAGAGGATCCATAGTGGGAGCATATGAAACAAAATGCAGAAAGGTTAAGGGTGGAGTATGAGCAACAACTTCAAGCTATGGAATAATTAAGAAGGATGAAGTTACACAAAGCTCAGATAAAAACACCAACTAATTCACCCAAATATACCCCTCCTCATAAGAACAATAATAGGAAGCCATCAAATTCCCCACAAGCCCACCGAAATCCACCAAGGAATCATAATAGAAACACAAATGCTCCACCACAACACCAAAATATTCAGCCACCTCCTTATCAGCAGTATATACCCCCACAAGGCCATCAATACATGGGAAATATTAACCTACTCTACCAACACCAACAGTACCAAAATCCTCCCCCACAATACACAACTATGATTAGGCAATTTTATTTAGTTGGGTTTCAGATATATCCTTACCCGTTGGACAACAATTGGAGAAACTTAGTCCCTAAATTCACAGGAAGTAATGCAATTACGGTTAAGGAACATCTGAGAAATTTTAAAGCAGTCATTCAGGACTTGGACATGCAGTATGAGGATGTACAAATGATACTATTTATGATGACACTGATTGAGAATGCTAGAGATTGGTTTAATAGTCTCCCAATAGCATCCATCTATTCCATCCAAGTATTTCATGACCAGTTTCTTCAACAATATGGAAATCAATGCGCATCGAATTTTGCATTACATGAGTTAGTGACAATTCAAAAACATCAGAATGAGTCAGCCTTTGATTTTAACCAAAGGTTTGTTAAATTACACAATAAAATACCTCAGGCATCCAAGTTGGTTGACCCTGCTTCCTTGAGTATCTATTTGAAGGCCTTTGACCCCAATACAGGATATGAATTAAGAAATAGAGGTCCTAGAAATCTGGCTGAGGCCCAAAAGATAGCCTTAACTACAGAAAATAATAGAAAAGTTGCAGGGATGTTTTCTAAAAGGGAAAACTCTAGAGTTCCCCAATATGTTCCCACAAATAGGCAAGAGAACACATATAGGAATGAGAGACCGAGGCTGCATGACATGCCTTATAATACCAATTGGAAGGATGGGAAGCCGGTAGGTGATAGGCCAAGGAATAAGGAAACACCGGATCTACTAAAAAGAAAGGGAGCATACATGGTAGATAAGATTCCATGGTGTTCATTCTATTATGCACCACATTCCCCAAAACATTATGTAACAACTCAATCAATACCGGAGGAAGATACACATGAAAATGATGGTGATGAAGACCAGAATGTTTACCTAACTTCCCACACTCTTAACCCTTTGGAGCAAGAGTATGCATCTTCAGAGGAGGAGGGATATGAATACAATGTTGATTACCAAAAATACAATGTTCACATGGTAGAGTAGCATGTTTTCTCCGACCATGAGGAAGATGAAAGCGAGCAAGCCCCCCCTGTTGCATCAGGTTAGACTAATAGATGCAATATAAGAAGACCTAGTGAAGAGGAGATTAAATGATTGACAATTGCAGCAGTGGAGGATGCCAGAAGAAAATATCATTTGAGAAACATAACAGTAAATAAAGATGAGGGTGTCCCAAGGGGGATATTCATAAAAAATAAGAAGGCATTAGATGAGACATTAAAAGGGACTGATAATAAACAATCAGACTGTAGAGAACAAAAGAGATCCCCTAAGGAGGAAAGCAAGAAACATCCCATTGAAAAGCAAAATCCAGATCAAATATCAAAACTAGAAAAGGAAGAAAACAAAAGAGAATGCACTGAACCTAAAAGGGCAATCAAAGCTGAAGGTACATCCTTTGATTTTATACAAGCTCTATCTCAATTGAAAATGTCTATGCCCTTAATTGAAATGATGAAAATCAAAGAATATAGGGAAAGTACCATACAATAAATTTCTAATGGAAATCAAAATACAAGCCATGGGAACAAAGAGGTCTCAGAGATAAACAATAAAAGAAAAGAAGTAAAAATCCCAAAAGCCTACCTAATGAACACACCACAAATTGACCCATTTCTTACCACTTTACTCATAAGCGGCAAAATAGTAAGAAATTGCATGATAGACTCAGGTGCTTCTATGAATATCATGCTAGTAGGGGTAATGAAGCAGCTTGGTTTATGGATAGATGTGGAGGGAGGTAAATGCTACGCCATGGATAGTAGGCCTATCCCGGTTGTGGGAATCATGAAAAATGTAGAAGTCAGGTTGGCAACTTACCCACAAGCCTCTTACACTATTGACATAGCTATAATTGACATACCACCCCAATTTGGGATGCTTCTATCAAGACAGTGGACTATTGCAGTAGGGGGCAATGTACAGTTTGACTTGTCATATGCCACCATACCAATAAATGGGGAAGAGGTAAATTGTATAGAGAGCTTAGAGTAAACCAAATTGTTGAATATGCTCCTCAAGAACCACTAAATTGTTTTTGTGATGTTGATTTGGGAAGCTTTAGAGTGGAACTATCTCAGCCCGAGTTGGAAAGCAAAGATCCAATTGATCAAAATATCTTTGAAAATCAACAAGGAATATGGAAAATGTATTTTGATGGAGCTTGTAGCCAGGAGGGTAATGGAGCTGGTATAGGTTTTATATCTCCTGATGGTTCAAATTATAAATATTCATTTCTGTTAGCATTTGAATGTACAAACAATGTAATGGAATATGAAGCTTTGCTAACTGGTCTAAATTTAGCTATTAAACACAAGATCAAAACTTTAACGGTTTTAGGAGATTCAAAACTAGTTGTATCTCAAATCAGATCAAAATATGTAGCAAGAAATAAAGGACTGAAACAATACAAAAATGCAATCTGGGATACAATTGAATTATTCGATGCTTTTTCCATTGATTGGGTAGATAGATCAAAGAACATAATGGCAGATTTTTTGGCAAATGTAGCATTAAAACAAGATGATATTACATTAGCAGGAGTCTCTCAAGTAGAAATCAAAACAAGACCTGCAGTACCTGACAACATATATAGTTGGTAGGTTTTCAATGATGACACTGACCTTTTGAAATTCCTTCAGTGTATAGACCAGTACGAGGCTCGAGAAATTGATTTCAACGCCTTTGTAGAAGAAATAAATGGAGAAGAGATAGTGTTTGGAAAGAAGGTCCTGCAACTCAAAACTAATAAACTTCCCAAGGGGTTGGTAGCTTTGGAAAGAGTATACGATGGAAGTGATCGATCCCTTATGAAACAAACCCCAGTTAGAGGGGAAGATATTGAAGAAATAAACCTTGGGACCGAACTATCACCAAGGAAGGTATACATTGGAAAAAAGATAAGCCCTATTGTCTGAAGAATGCTGATTTCATTGTTAAGGAAATATAAACATGTGTTCGCATGGTCTTATGAAGACCTCAAGGCATATAGGGAGGATTTATTTCAGCGTGAAATTCCATTAAAAACATATGCAAAACCTTTTAGACAAAAACAAAGGCCCATTAACCCCACTCTGGAGCCAAAAATGTAGGAAGAATTGACCAAGCTCATAGATGGAGGTATTATCAAACCTATGAGGCACTCAACATGGGTATCAAACCTTGTTCATGTTAGAAAGAAAAATGGAGATATAAGACTGTTTGGAGATTTCAAAAATTTAAATGTAGCATCTCTTAAAGATAACTACCCGCTACCTAACATGGAAGCCATTTTGCATAAGGTAACTGGATGTGAATTGTTGTCTATGATGGATGGTTTTGCTGGTTATAACCAGGTTAAGGTCAAGGAGTGTGAGCAGTATAAAACAACTTTCACAACCCCATGGGGAACATATGTATATGTGAGAATGCCTTTTGGTATCACCAATGCAGGAGCAACATTTCAAAAGGCTATGGACTTAGCATTTGCTTATTTGATCAATGCTATAATGGTGGTGTATCAAGATGACCTCACGGCTTACTCAAAAAGGGTTGAAGATCATATAGGGCACCTTGAAAATATATTCATTAAAGCTTTAGAATATGGCATCAGTTTGAACCCTAAGAAGTGTCATTTTGTTGTTATAGAGGGGAAGCTCTTAGGACACATTGTATCAAAAGAAGGAGTTAAGATAGACCCTGACAAAGTTGAGGCTATAGATAAAGTTCCTATCCCTAAAAATGTGAAAGCCATCCAGTCATTCTTTAGACAGATTAATTTTGTTAGGAGGTTTGTATCTAACTTTGCTGAGATTGTCAAACCTATATAAAAAATGTTAAAGAAAGGACAAAAAATTGAACGGACCTTAGAAGCATTAGAGGCCTTTGTATCCATTAAAAGAGCCATTAAAGAAGCCCCTGTCCTCAAATCTCATGATTTCACGAAAACTTTTCAGATATTTTCATTTGCTTCCCTACATACAATAGTTGTTGTCATGTTATAGAAAAATGAGGATGGTCATGAGCAACCGATATATTTCTCTCGTAAATATTTACAGGGATCAGAATTGAAATATGACATAATGGAAAAACAAGCCTTTGCACTGGTAAAATCCACAAAAGCTTTCAGGCCGTATCTTGTTGGAGCCAAAGTAATTGCATATGTCCCTCAAGCAGCAGTCAAATACATTTTGACACAATCGGAAGTGACAAGGAAAAGGTGCAAGTGGATTAACAAAATTCAGGAATTTCATATGGAAATACAAAGTACTAAATTGGTAAGAGGCCAAGGATTGGCCAAATTGATGGTAGAGACAAACATTGAGGAAAACCAAATCTGCAATGTACAAGGAGAAGGAAATGCAATTGCAAGTATTGAACATACATCCTGGTACACAGACATCATGTATTACCTTAGAAACACAAAATCCCCAGAAGGACTCAGTGATAACCAGAAAAGAACTTTAAAACTTCAGGCTTCAAAATATGTATTTATAGAAGGAGATCTATTATAGAAAAACAGGGATGAAATGTTTTTGTTATATTTGGATGAATCACAGGCTGATCATATTCTGAAAGAAATGCACGAAGGAGTCTGTGGAGGAAATTATTCAGCAAAAACAACTGCACATAAAATCCTCAGGGTAGGATATTACTGGCCAAAAGTCTTCAATGATTCATTTTCATATGTCAAGAAGTGTGAGGCATGCCTAAAATTCTCGGGGAAAATGAATTATGAGGGAGCTTTACCACTCAGAGCTATGCAGATTGAAGCCCCTTTTCACCAATGGGGGATCGATTTCATTGGAGAAATACAAGAGAAGTCAAGTGGAGGACATAGGCGGATATTAGTAGCCACTGATTATTTCACCAAATGGGTAGAGGCAATCCCAACCAAGCAAGCAACGAGTAAAGTTGTGAACAAATTTTTGATGGATAACATTATTACTAGGTTCGGTACACCATTGAGAGTGATTACAGATAATGGCATGTGTTTCAGGTCCGACGAGTTCAGATATTTTTGCAAGACATATGGTATCATTGTTTCTTACTCTGCCCCATATCATCCACAAGCTAATGGTTAGGCAGAATCTAGCAACAAAAGTCTTTTAAAAATTATAAAAAGGATGCTAGGTAACAACAAAAAAGCTTGGGATTCAAAGTTAAGATTGGTTGTATGGGTAGATAGAATTACCATCAAAAGGGCAATTGGGAAATCCCCATATGAATTAGTCTATGGAACGCAAACTAGGATGCCTCTGCAAAATTTATTGCCAGTATACAAATTTATCCTTCAAGAGGATATAGATGTTCCTGAACCAATGGGGGAGAGAATGGAGAAACTTGCAGAACTTGATGAAATAAGAAGAATAGCTCAAAACCAGAACATGAAATTGTAGGCACAAATGAAATATTTGTTTGACAAAAAAACAAGAAGTAGAAAATTTGAAAAAGATGATCTGGTGTTGATATGGAATGCTAGATGCCAAGAGAAGGGAAAACATGGAAAATTTGAGGCACTGTGGTTAAGACCTTTTGTTATTATTGGCAAGCAAGGAGAGGATTCATATTATTTACAAAATATGAGTGGTAAAAGGCAGGAGTTGTCTGTACATGGGCAATTTCTGAAGAACTTTTTCTCTTAAAATTCACAGAAGATCAAGGATTGCCAATGCATGGACAACTCTTGGAGAAGACTTCTCATAAAATTTTCCATGCACAGTAGTATAGGAAGAAAAGGATACAGGAAATTTCCAGTACATGGACAATCCTGGAATCCCTTATTTGATCTTTTCTCCATGTACAGTAGTTTAGGATCATGTTCATCTCCACTTTCTTTTATCCATGAGTTTGGTCTGCTCTACCACAAATATTCTGGATTCTTGCAATGATTTCACAATCATTCATCCTTAGACGGAGCCACTATTAAAACCCAGAAATTCCCATTTAAAACCCTAAGGTTTTCCCCATAATTTTCCATAAAATCCATAAGGTTTTTTTCCCATTTACACTCATTAATTTACTAATTTTTCCTTTAAAAATATTTATGCCATTCATATGCACCTTACACCTTCACCGCTCCCTTAAAATTTTCATTTCTATGTGTTTACCGTCTTACTGCGGTCTCCCAAAAGTTAACCGCGGTGGCCGCGGTAACGGTTGGCAGACATCGAAGGAGGTCCACCGCGATACTGTCGATGGTCATATCACAGACCGCGGTGGTTGCGGTGGACGGTTAATAAGCAACGACAAACAGTCAGTGGGCGAGCAAGAAAAGACAGTTGGTAGTAGCGGTTAGTTAATGGTTAGCAGATGGCACCGCGGTACCGCGGCTTGTCAGAACAATGGCCGCAGTAGCATGGTAGCAATGAAGTCAGTGGTAAAGATAGGCACCTCGTTACTACCATCGACAATGACATAGACCGCGGTGATTGCAGTAACTGAAGGGAGAACAGTTAGTGGTTTGTGGAATGGCTACCGCGGTACCGCTGGCAGTCAAGCCAGTGACCACGGTAGCACGGTAGAGACAGAGATAACTATCATGGTGAGCGGCGAGGCACTGAAGTAGTGGTCAAACAGATAGTGAGGGAAGCCACCGCGGTACCGTGGACGGTCTCCGACTAGACCGCGGTGATTGTGGTGGACGGGCGATGAATAGCCAGGCAACGAAGTAGTGGACGGGTAGCGGTTACTGCGATACTGTAGCCGCTAAAACTCAGACCGTGGTGATTGTGGTGGATGGGCGATGAACAACGAGGCGATGAAGTAGCAGACGGGTGGTAGTTACCGCAATACCATAGCCGCTAAAACAATAACCGCGGTGACTGCAGTGGATAGGAATAGACGGCGAGGGAGCAGTAAAGGTCAGTCACCGTGCAACCGCGAGTGGAAAATTCAAACCCACAGTAGAGCGGTAAAGATAGTGAAAGACAAGGGAAGCCTCGAGAAATGAAATATGAAGAGCGATAAATGTATAGAGTAAAATTAAAATAGTGGGAAAATATGTAAAGCAAAATCAAAGACAGAGCAATTGTATAAAATATTTAATTTGCCGATAAGGCAATTAATTAAATATTTTATTTAAACTGTGAAGATTGTAAACGACCATAACCAAAAAATTGAAGGGTCACGACCCTTGAGATGTAATGTATAAATATTTGTAAAAATCTGAAGGATAAAAACAAAGATAGAATTAGAAGAGGACAGATTGCTGTAAGCAAAATATTTTTCAGAATGATGGCATTGAGGAAGACTATGATGCGTGTGTAAATTTTGAAGGATCAAATGAAAGGAATTTGATGTTGTGGCGCTATTTTGGTATCAATTATTTGTTGAAGTTAATTAAAATATTATTAGATTGTCTCCAAGGTTGATGTTTCTTTATTATTTAAATTGACATATCAAGTATATTCTCAGTTTATCAGTACACATTTGTTGTATTTGTGTGATGTGATTGGTTGGTTCTTTCAAAGCAAAGATTAATTCCTTCAAGTCATTCACAGTAATCTGGAAATTATCATTTGGATCATTAAGAAGAGTTTGATAATTACATTCTTGCATGTTTATACAAGTTATAGACTAAATATCATATGCCAAATAATTAGAATCCCTGCCAGATAGAAACCATTCATTTAAAGCTATCATTTGACTCCGTTTTATCCAACAAGGCACTGATCTCCCCTATTTAGATTACATTAGTTCTAGTCATTTCATTTGACATCTCTTTAATTAAACATATTGATTCACACCTTGATATTGCATATACAAGTTATACCAAATTAGGATCATATCTTTCCATTATTAAATTGCCATTTGTGGATAGTTAGATCAAGTAAGAAACGTAATTCAAAATCTGTATCACTCATATAGGTGCACCCGCCTAGGTTTAACAGAGCCTTAAGAGTAGAAGACTTAACCATATTGGTTGGCCTTCTTAGTTGGCCATCAACGTAGTGAGAGTTTGACAACCTCTCGTGGTCTTTTCAAACCAAGGTTTTTGAGACCTAACATATATCACCCTTTTTTTATTATTAAATGCAAAGATATCATGCAACCATGAAATTTAACCCCTCAAACATCCTTTGGTTTGATTGGTATGTAATCCCCTCAACTTCTATATAAAACATTAGATGCATTTTTTTGGATTCAACTTTGTATGTTAATTTGGATCGACATTTCGAATCACTATCAATGATAAATCCATGAATATGTTTCAAAAATGGATCCAAATAATCCAGAAAATTACTATTATAAATTAGAAAATCATTCCAAGAAAGCTTGTGGTGCATGTACACCATCCCGTACAAAGGTGATGACAGGGAATTTTAGCCTCCCCCATACAATTCAAAATAATAATAGTTTCCTGTCTCTTCGACTCTGGAAGGAACGCAAAACCGTATCTATTGCAACTTGTCTCTTTCCATACTTTTTCAGACAAGGACAAGTTCCTACTTGCGTTAAAGTGGAAGACGGAGAAAGCCAATAAATACCCAAATTGGCTTAAACTTGGGAAGCGCCTACTAATTCAAATTCATAAACTAAGTTATAAAAACTACTGCCAAAAGGGCATCCAACGTAGTGGATAAGACAATTCGCCAAGGACCAGATTACGCTGACGTGTCACAGTTGACAGACGGACGCCTGTGAATCAAACGCAGACGATTGATTTGCCACTTCACTTTAACCAATAACCTTAAAATAGATTGGCTGCTTCTGAATCAAATGGCGAGAATTCATTCGTCACTTTTCATACGGAAACTGTTAATTGCATTTCATTCCCGTCTTCAAACAGAACGGGAATTTGACCAGGGGGCTGAAAAATATCTAAGCCACTCGCTTACTGTGGGAGTGGGACCCGCCAGATGCGAAGATATTTTTACAAAGAGTTTCGTGCGTGGATGAATAAAAAAAGTTTTGGATGGGCCAATGGGAAGCTCGCTTCTGATATATGCCATCAAGCCCATGTGATATCATGTACAAGATAAGAAATAAAGCGATGGTAATCCGTCCAGGATACGGACGCCTTTCTTTCTTTGCCCATACATGCATGTGGATGGGGAGTGTTTTATTTTAAGATGTCATGATGCATGCATGCATGCGATGAGAGGTCTAGTATTATTTGTTAAGATGTTAAGTCGGTGAAGTGGTCCCCGAAAGGGAGGAGTCGATCGACTTCCACGTAAGGCATTGATTCTTTAACTGTGAGCCGTCCGATGCATTTTGTATCTAGTAGAATTACGGCATTGAAGAAAAAGATGTGGGATAAATTGCTTGAAGCCTATTCGCTGTGCGCTCTCGCGGAAGAATCTAGAGGACACGTGTCGATTCTCAGAGAGGTCACGACAGTCGGGTTTTAGTTGACTTTGGTGGGCGTAAATTATCTTCATGTCTCCCACTATGGTTTTTTTTTAATTTACGAGAAAAGGGTCGGTGGGTATTGCATTTTTAATTTACGAGAAAAGGGTCGGTGGGAATTACATTTTAAATTAAGTTTATGTATGACTTGCTTTGGGAGCACCGTCCAGGGAATTATTTGCTAAGACTACTTTAAGTTGCTTTATAACGTGAGAGGTCTATGATAATGGTAGTAATGAGTGTAACTTGCACTATATTAGGTGAAAGGAAATAAACACATTTAAATATTGATATAGATTAATAAATTAGTTAAATATCAATAATTGATTTAAATAAAAGATTAGTGGATAGATAAGTATTTAATGTGGAATTAAAATAAATGTTTATTTTGGTGTTCAAGGGAGTTATTATATTTTAATTATGGTAGAGTTCAAGTTTGTACTTGTGATTTTGAACTAGGTTAAGGTTGTATGTGCAACTTTTAATTAGGGAGAGGAAACAATGGTCTTAGAGCTATGAATGTTTTGATAAAAAAGTATGCTAATGTTTTAGGAGTGTAAATTTGAATTTGAGGTTGGTGGAATGATCAAATTAGTCAAAATTATATGCTAGGGAAATGTACTTATGACACTTGCATAAAGTGACATGCAATTAAAGGATGTACTTTTCACCCTTACATTTTGCCCCCAATTTGGCATGCATGTAACATGAGCAAGAATACTAAAGTAAAAAGAAAAAGAAAAACACAATTAGAAGTGTCAAAATAATCGAAGCAACAATCTAAAGTTAATTTGTGAATTGTGCATAAATTGAGAGAGTAATTAGTAATACTATACCCTTTGATTTTGTGTGTTTCACAAAATTGGTGCACATAAATGAAGAAGAGAGAGAGAGAGGTTAAAACCAAACACAATAACATGACAATCTTTGCACAAAAGTATGATAAATTAAGCATAAGCACTATAATACAAGCATGAAAAACCGAGTTAAACATAATTTGGAGAAGTTGAGTATAAAATGGGATAGGAGATGCATGATTTGTAGACTAGGATGGTTAAACCATACATAATTCTTCAATATAGTATGTTAAGAAATAGATGAATTGTTGCAAACTTTCTAATCAATTAAATTAACTTGCAATGTGTAAATAAGAGAAAGCGTCATACATAATTGAGAAGACAAATGATTTACCCTTGAGAAACCCACATGTGGGAGAAAAATCAAATAAAATGTGAGCTACACCTAGTTAAAATCTACTTCAATGGAAAATATTGTCCTAGGCCACTTAGGCACACCACCAACTTAAATCTCATTGAATTCAATCCATACAACCTCTAAAAAATCTCGTTTAGAGTGATCCCCACAATAGTGTGTCCCACTTTTTTAGTCAAAGTAGGACATTGAAATCAACTTTTTGAACCATATTTTATTTTTGTACACCCACGACAACTAAACTCTTAATAATTTGAAAATGATTTGAACTAGTGATTTTTGAGATTTAGTCTATAGATTATAAATGTATTATTTTATATATATATATAACCTAACTTTTAATAACTTTTTTTAATAGTTAATAATATTTTTAAAAAGTGACATTACTTTTGTAAATCATATAATTATTTGTAGAAAGGATAAAATTATAAACTTTTAGACATAGATTATTTAATGCACAAATAGTTTTTCATAATTTTTTGTTGCATAAATTTTTTAATAACTTTTTGAAGTGAGATTAACTATAATTTAGACATAGGTTACTTCTATTAATGCATAATTTTTTTGTTTTCATCTTAATTAACTTTTTTTTTTTTGTTGAAATAAGAACATCAACATCTAGTGCATAGATATTTTTCAATTGTTTTAAATCTATTTTATTATATTTATTTTCTATTTTCTAATGAACATAGGCTTTTTCAACAATGATCAAGGTCTTTGTTCCACAATTATCTTGTCATATTCATTCCATTTGTTGGTCCAACCCAAGATTGGAAACAATTTTTTTGAGGAAAATTTGAGGCCTAAAGTGGAAAGGTCACTTTTAGGGACTTCATTCAAAGGTATTCAAGGAACTTCATTCAAAGGTATGTCATTTCCATAAAAAAAAATTAAAAACCTTCAAACAAAGGTAATTTCCAAAAATGAAGAAAAAAGACCTTCAAAATGAAGGTCCTTTTTTTTTCTATTTTTAGAAATTACCTTCGTTTGAAGGATTTTTTACATTTTACACCTTTGAACAAAAGTGATTTTTGAGTCACCTTTGAATGAAAGTATTTTTTATTTTTCACCTTCATTTAAATTGAAAAATATCTTGTCCCAAGTTTGGGACTCACTATTATGGGTTTACCCTTTTCAACTCAAATTAGCTTACAATGGTAAAATATTAATTAGGAACTATGAATTCTTATGAATTTCCACTCAATTACCTTCACAAGCTCTTCAACTACCTCAATATTAATGTTTATAATGCTATATGCAATGACATATGTAGCTTCACACATGCCCATATGTAAGTTCAAAAGAAACTAGAAGTAAAAAAACTAATTGTAG